>CAUYON010018354.1:0-36744 GCA_963573935.1 Arctocebus calabarensis
TAGTCCCAGCTACTTGGGAGGCGGAGGCAGGAGACTCGCTTGAGCCCAGAAATTGGAGGTTGCTGTGAGCTGTGATGCCACAGCACTCTATCCAGGGTGACAGCTTGAGGCTCTGTCTCAAAACAAAAACAAACAAACAAACAAACAAAACCCCACAGCACTTCTATCCTCCACAATTTTACATTTTTCCAAAATTGCCCAAGGTACTGGACTGAAATACCAGGAATTCTTCCCTAGAAAGGAAATATAACCCCATGTTCACATTAGAACAATACAAAAATCTATTTTGCTTTGCAAAGTAACTGCTTTCCAGAATAGCTTTTAAGGAAATAGGTTCTGGCATGTGGTAGGCAAAAATAGAATAAAAAATGCCTGGCAAGTTGAGTATGATCCTGTTTGCCTAAGATTATGCATTTATGTCTGTAACTACCTAGGCATAAATCAGGAAAGGTGGCTACCACTATCCACTATGTTGACTGTAATTATCTTTTTTTTTCCTTTGTGCTTTTCAGCTTTAGTTTTTAGTAAACATGAGAACCTATTTTTATCATCTAGAGAAGAACAAGCTATTTCCATTCTGAGATTTAGGGGTAATTTATATCTAAGCGGAAGAAAGGGTCACAAAGTTTGGAGTACTTGATCTCTTTTCTAAAGCTAAATTCTACTGTCCATTAAGTTTTCTGGTATGTTAGAACAAATTAAAATACCAGGAGATGAACAAAAATATTCGCTAATGGTGAACTTTGTATAAAAATAGAACACATTCTAAGGAGGCCATTTATCCTCCTTAAAAATTTTTTTTCTTTTAAATATAATCTAAGAAGCAGGGTCTACTTTGCTGCCGCTTCATAAAGGCATGGGGGTTTGGAGCTGCGGGAGGAAGCTGACCCCAAATCACCCCGCCCTGCAGCAGGTTCTGTTCCATGGAAAAGATCCAGGGACAGGACTGAAGGAATTCCCGCCGGGCTTGAAGATCCAGTACGGTCGGGCATGAAGAACCAGCAGGCCAGGCAATGGGGAAAGAGGAGGGAGTGGAGAGGAGGGCCACCGGTGTCACTTTCGCTGAACCTGATCGCAGCCCCCAGCACAGCGGCCCTTATATAGACACTCAGCTGCTGCACCCACTCCGCTTGCCAAGGGCAAGGAAGGAGGTCACAGCTGCGAGCGGCCAGGACATCTGGCTCCGGCAGCAGCGCCGACCCTCACCTGCAGCCTTGCCACTACCTATGCTCCTTCCCCAAGTTCAGCCAGCCTGGATCTATGATGCCCCTGACTTGCTCTCTGCCCTAGTACCTGTTCCCCACCCCTCCCAATAAGCACCCTCCTTTCCGCCCACACCTGCTTCCCCTCCCCCAGCCTCGCCATTCTGGGGGCTTCTCCGCTCGGTATGAGCCAGCGTGGGAGAACCCCACGAACTCAGCACCTGCCTACTCTCCCGATCCAGTCCCTGGGTCTGTGCCCCCCTTTCTTCATCCGCGACCCCCGAGTTTCCCCCTCCCCACCTTACCAGATTGCTCCAGCCCCCCTCCTGGGGCTCACCTGGCTCATATTTGAGGTAGAGGATGGAAACGATGAAGTAGCTGAGGTCGAAGACTGGGAAGAGTGGCACCCGTGAGAAGCTGAGCGCCAGCTCGCCCAGGCTCAGAGCCGAGAGCAGTTCCATGGTGTCCACCGGGTACTAGCCCGGCCACCGACTCGGTCCGTCCCGCAGCCCCGAGGCCCAGTAACTGCGCCCCCGCCGCTGGGCCCGCCTCCGCCCGCCAGGCGCCACCCAGGCCCGGCCCTCGCGGGAGAGGAGGGGCGACGGTCCACCCCGGCACCAATGGTGGAGCCGTCCAGTCCCATGGTGCTGGACTGCCGCGAGTCCCATTCCCTTGGGACTCCATGACCCCATTCAGTCCAGCAAAGGGGGTTGCGGGGTCTCGGAGAAAAGCGAGAGAGATGGATGTGCTGCCATCCGGGGGGCCCGTCCCCCATGGAGCTCAAAGGCGGCATACCAGTCTGTGTAAGGCAGGATCAGCCAGGACTTTGTCACCTTTGGGGCCCTTTTAGTATTTCCGTCCTCTGTGGAATCTAGTCAGGACCCTTACTCTCTGGTGGGACCCCATTAGTCAGAATCCCCATCCCCCGTGGAGGTCGGTTAGGATCCCCCGTCCTCTGTGGAGCCTCGTCAAGACCCTCTTGACCCATAAGGTCCGATCAGTCAGGACCCATGTCCACCGTGGGGCTTCACAAGTCAGGACCCCTGACCTCCACATCTCGCTTGGGGACTGCTCTGTGGGGATCCCCGACTCCCACATCTCGCTTGGGGACTGCTCAGTCAGTTGGGGCGCCGTATTCTGGGCGCCCTCTGCGTCAGGACTCGCCTCTTACGCAGTTCTGGGGCTAGATGGTTTCTCTGGAAACCCAATTCGGTAGCCCAGCAAGAAAAGGGAATCCTACAGGAAGCTAGACTTTACGCAGGCGTAGCACGCTTCCAACACGTGACCCAATCCTTCACTGGGAGGCTCCACCCGGTGAGCTGTGTCTGACGCCGGCTGCTTCCTTTCTTCCTTGACCTACCAGGCTTCCCCAGCGGGGAGGGGCGCTAGCATTCTCCTAAAGTTGGGGGGGTGGGGGAGGGAACCTGGCCTGAAGGGGGCGGAACCCTCTCTCTGCTAGTCTTCCATTGGTCCAGCTGCCGTCAGTATTACTTAGGGATTGGTCGGCTCGTTCTCCTCGCCCCACCCTCCCAGGAACTTCCGCTTCCGGTTCTGTCCGACTCTTCGGCTGTAAAGATGATCGGGGACATCCTGCTGTTCGGGTAATTAGGGGGAACTGGAGACTAGGAATAGAGACCCAGACAGGGCAGAGGACAGCCCCAGTAATCGTAATTGTCCCTCTGCAGGACGCTGCTGATGAATGCTGGGGCGGTGCTCAACTTTAAGCTGTGAGTAGGACGCTGCAGATGGCGGCTCCACCCGGGGAACCCGTAGCCCCGCCCTTGGGAGCGTGAGCTCTCCCCACTTGTCGCGAACCCTGCCCACTCGTCTCAGCCCGCCCTCTGGCCACGCCTCCGGACTGGTTTAACCTTCCCTGACCCTCCGCCACTCCCTGGGACTTAAAATCTAGATCCACTTTCCCCTGGGGCTCCCTTTTCTCACATCCCCAGAGAGCCTCAGTCCTAAGCCCTCAAGAAGCAGCCCTTCCCTGGACTCTCAGCCCCACATCCGGCAAACTCCAACCGACCACCCTGTAAAATGTCGATGGCTGCAGACCTGGCTGTGAGTGGTAGAGCAGTGGCGGCACTGAAAAGGGATGTGGTGTCCGAGGTCACACAGTAAATTAGCGGCAGAACTAGGGTTGAAGCTTAGCGTTTGCGGTCCTCCGAGCTGGGTGTCAGTATCAGAGGACTGAATGGTCTTTATATCCCATTGAAAGAAGATACTGTCTGCTCTTCCTTTTAGGAAAAAGAAGGACACACAGGGCTTTGGGGAGGAATCCAGGGAGCCCACCACAGGTAAGGTCTCTTTTCTAAACCCTGGAATTTTGCGGCCACTTTAGAGAAAATAATTTTTTCTCACCAAGTCTTATTCTAGTTTAAGTGTTACATGAGTGCGTGTGTGAGAGACAGACCTAGAGAGAAGGAGAAAGGTGGGCCTGAGGGTGAGCTATTTCTTATGCCTACCTTTGACACCTACTTCTTTCTCTCACCAGACTTCCCTTATAAGTCAGCACTCACATCACTTCCTACAGTTAGGATTTGCTGTTATGTGTGCTCTCATCTGGCTAATATCTGCCCCTCACACCTGTCTTGGTTCTTTCCTGGTCCTCGAAGTGTCAACACTCCAGTGTCTGTGGACGAATAGATGAATGAACAGACTCACATGTAGCAGTTGCTTTCAGATCAATGCAGGTCTTTTTTTTTTTTTTTTAAGTTAGATGCCAACATTAGATTTTGAGTAAATCAGGGGACTTTACATAAACATTTATATGTCTGATTTTCTGGGAAAAATCAGAACATCCTACAGCTCAAAGATTCAGTAGAGTGCTTGGGAATCTATTGAGTAGGATTGGAAAGCAGGATCCTGTAAGACAGAGCTTTTGGACTCTGCTTATTCCATCCTCAACCTCTTCTTAATTATGTTATTTCACCTGTCTGGGCCCTCGGAGTCCTAGAATTTATACTTCCTGATGAGTTTATTCATGTGAATAATAGGACTTACACATGACATGTATATCCATTCATTCATTTGTGCATTCACCAGAGTGGCTTCTACATGGTGGCCACTGTAGTGGGTGCTGGGATGCAGCAGGAATAAGGCAGACATAGTGGAACTTACCATGGGGTGGGACAAGTGATTCCTAAACGAGGAACAGTTGGTGAAGGAGATGATATCAGGATAGCACTGATAGGGAGCCACAAGATGGTGATAGAGTTGCTGTTCCTGCTGGGGTGTATGGAGGAAAGGCCCTTTGAGCAGATAGCATCACAGTCAAGGCAGCAGGTACTGTGATGGAGCATTGCACAAGCTTGGTGGGAACCCTGAGGAGGAGAGGGTTTGAAGACAGTACCACTGCTGTCCTTATTAAAGTCCTGCACCCAGTTGGCTGCCCTCTTAGGTGCTTTCTAGTAGTGTTTCATTCCATCTCCATCCTTAGTAGGTAAAGATTACTTTCCCATCTTCCAGTTGAGGAAACTGAGGTTTAAGATGTGGCTTGACTTGGCTTGTGACCATTTGGCAAATCAGTGTCAGAGTCAGGATTGGAACCTGAATTTTTCTGACTCCAGATTTTGATATTTATTTATTTATTTTTATTTTTTGAGACAGAGTCTCACTTCTCACCCTTGGCAGAATGCTGTGGCGTCATAGTTCACAGTAACCTTAAACTCTAGGGCTTAAGCAGTTCTCTTGTCTCAGCCTCCTAAGTAGCTGGGATTACAGGCGCCTGCCACAACACCTGACTGTTTTTAGAGACGGGGTCTCGCTCTTGCTCAGGCTGGTCTTGAACCTGTGAGCTCAGGCAATCCACCCACCTCAGCATCCTAAGTGCTAGGATTACAGGCGTCAGCCACTGTGCCAGGCCCCTGACTGACTTGAGATTTTGTACACTAAATCACTAGACCATCCACCCATCCTTCCATTCATTCATATACCTGTATTTATACACTCATTCAGTAGCCATGTATTATTTAAGCACGATGTGGAAGGTCCTAGGCCTGTGCTGGATAGAACTGAGTTGGAGCTTTGACAGGGAGGAAATTTGGCTCAAGGGCTCAGAAGTGTCAGGAGATTCAGTGACAGGGATAACAGGAAGGGCTCCTGTGACCTGATCAGGAGCTCCCTGCTTGCTTCTGGGTCTGCTTTTTGTCAGCATGCTTTACTCTCCCTCAAGGCTTCTTCCAGACAGGACTCTGTACCTTCTGCTTCCCCTGTGGGAGGTGCTTCTCATTCTTCATTCTTTTTGACTGGCTGTTTTCCTCCCAACCCCTCCATTCCCCCAGCTCCCCACGAGACAGAGTCTTATTATGTCGCCCTCGGTAGAGTGCCGTGGTGTCTATGTTCTTGTTGCAGTTGTTATTGTTCTATTGTCTATGTTCTTGTTGCAGTTGTTATTGTTGTTTAGCTGGCCTGGGCTGGGCCTGAACCTGCCACCCTCGGTGCATGTGGTTGGCACTGTAACCACTGTGCTACAGGCGCCAAGCTTGCTTGGCTGATTCCGAATGGCTGTATTTGTTAAGAGCTTCATGTGTGCCAGGCCTCCCTTTACCCCCATTTCCACAAGAAGAAAGGGGTACTGATTGTCAAGTGACCTGACCCAGGTCACCTGTGCAGAAGGCCAGATTTGGGATTTGAGTTGCTGGAAGCTGCCCATATTTGAGATTGGAGCTTGGAGTTCAGGCATTTCTCTGAAAGGCTAATTCTCACCCCATACCAGGTGCATCTGCCAGTTTAGGTCCTTCCCATTGTGTGTTCCCAGGGCATCTGAGCTTTCCCACCAGAGCAATCATCATGGTGATTAATTACATGTGATTACTTATTTAGTATTTGTCTTCACTGCACACTCCTTAGGTCAAGAACACCTGTCTTATTCTTCCTTGTATTCCTTATATGCAGCTATTGCCTGAAATAAGTAAGCTGTCAGCATCTGTTGGTGGCCCATTTTTATGATCCGAGGCTGGGGAAAGGGTTGCTGAGTAGCACCTTTCAAACATCCTACATCCTGGGGACGGATGCAGTTCTTAACATTTCTAACCCATGCTTGAACAACACTGCATAGCTCGTGCTGCATGTGGATGACTCTGTTCATTGGATAATACCAGACTTATCTAAACCATTTTCAGCAAGACTTGGTGAAGTCTATTTTATTTCATAAAATACTCTTTGGATCTTTTTTCTCATTAAAAAATGTAAAAAATGTTCTTAACTTAAAAACAAGTGGCATCACAAGCTTGGATGGTGCAATGATGTCAAGTTGTTGGAAGTGTCTGAGCTTTTGCTCTGTTTTCTGTACTTACCAAATAACCCCCAGTTTGCAGACACTTTGGTAGCATATAGTAGATTATAGCATCTTGTAGATCATATAGTCTAGATTTGTTCTTTCCATTCTGGAGGCATAGAGAGGGAGGGTGATCAATTTAGAACCCTGGAGAAAGTTTTTGGAACCCAGTACTCTGGAGTCTTAAGGTGCCAAATTGGCTCCCCTTGGAGGGGATTCTGTTCCTTAGCATCAGAGGAGGAACCAGAATAAGTCATCATGAAAGCAAACTTCTCCTTTTAGGTGCTTGAATTAGGATGCTTTTAGTTTAAACAGTGCAAATCTAGCTTTTGATTAAAGCAAGTTGAAAATTCCAAAAGGTAGAATTACCTTAAGGCATCTCAGGGTTCAGGTCGCATACCAGCCCTTTGGCCTTTGACTCTCCAGCTCTCAATTTTCCTTTCTTCTATGTTGGTTTCACTGTTAGGTGGCTCGTGTTGGGAAAGATAACCCTAGAATATGAGTTGACACATTTTTCTGTAAAGGGCCACAGGATATATATTTGAGGCTTTGTGGACCACATAATGTATGATGTAACAACTCAACTCTGCTGTTGTAGTACAAAAGCAGCCAGAGACAATACATCAATGAATGTGACTGTGTGCCAGTAAAACTTTTCATAGACACTGAAATTTGAATTTCATGTAATTTTAGTGTTTCATAAAATATTTCTTTGATTTTTTTTCTTATTAAAAAAATTCATAAATCATTCTTAGCTCACAAAAAAACAGGTGGCAGGGGCTGGATTTGACTCATGGGCCATAGCTTGCTAGCCCCTCTGCTAAAGCACTAAGCTAACATCTTCCTAGCCTAGCAAACCTGGCAGAGAGTGTCTCTTTCCTACTAATTGGGGGTAAAAGTCCCAGGGCAGACTTTCATTGGACAGAGTTGGGTCATATGCCTCACCTTGAGCCAATCAGAGGCAGAGGGTGTGGTACTCTTGGAGGATTGGTCAATGGCAGCCACAGCCTAAGTGCTGAGGACAGGGGAGCAAAGGAGACCCAAGGGAAAAGTTATACTGTCACCAAAGGTAAAGGCAGTGGGTACAGGGTTGACAGAAATCACAAAAGCCCACTGCAGCAGGGATAGTAGGAAAACAGTGTTAGCTGTGCAATAAAAGTGCTTTGTGACTTTTCAGGTGACAACATCCGAGAATTCTTACTGAGCCTCAGATATTTTCGAATTTTCATCGCCCTATGGAATGTCTTCATGATGTTCTGCATGATCGTGTAAGTCTGCCCTTCTCATCCCCTTGTCATCTCAGCATCTTTCTCTAGGACGACTCACCTGAGGGTTAGTCTCTGTCATTCAGTCTGCACTTTTGTGTCATGCTTTCTGCTTTTAAAATAAAAACTCTCCAAATGAGTGAGGAAACCAGGATCTTAAGGGGTCAAACTGTTGCTGAGGTCCCTACCAGATTAGGCTGGAGTTTTGATTGGAAGCTAAGTGCCAGCTATACCTGGCATCTCTGCAAAAAAAATGCCTTCCCTGAGTCTATGGTCCTCCTGCCATAGGCTCTGCTGTGCTTAGTATATATTTGGTGTCTGTGGCATGGAAAATGTGGCTTAAATGTCTAGTGTGCTGCTGGATCCTGCTCCAGCCTTGCTGGAAGCCAATAGAAATGTATTTAGAATTTATTTTTGTTTATATTCTTGCTTTCATTTTCTCATTAGACTGAGGAAACCTAGCTTTTCCATCTAGCATTAAGGTGGTAATTTTGATAACTGAATTGTGAGACTTGGGGAACTCCGGGAAAATACAGTATCAGTTGAGGGGGATTTTCTCAGCCTCACTGGTCCATCTCCACATACTTTCCCCCAAAAGGAACAGGACAGGAAGTTGGCTATCCTGAGTGATTGAAACTCTGAATTTGGGGTTATTGGTGACCCTTGTGCCAACCTAGTGGAGATGATTCCAGGACTTAGGGGATCTGGGGAGGAGAGGGTTTCATCGTTATCTAGAAAGTGTTATGGAGCCCAGAATGCAGACCGTGATATATTCTCAGAGAGGACCTTCCCAAGCTGTGCTACCTGGCCAGAGAGAATTTGGGAACATGGATGAGGCCTGCCCAGGGACAAAGGGCTTAGTAGGAATTTGCAGAAAAGTATAGGGCATCTGCTTCATTATCCTCTCTTATCAGACCAACTTCTTTTGCTCCCTCACCTACTGTCCTATGACCAAGATGCCTGCCTCTGGCTCTGTTATTTTCCCACTCAACTTGCCTAAGACCAGCTTGGTCAGTAACCTAGGGTTCTGATTTTGTTTCTTGGAGCACAATTTCATTGGTCTACCTGGATGTCACTCAGGTCTAGTTTTTGACCTGTTTTTGTTTTTATTTTTATTTTGAGATAGTGTCAGTCTGTTGCCCAGGCTAGAGTGCTATGGAGTCAGCCTCGCTTGCAGGAACCTCACACTCCTTGGTTCGAGTGGTCCTCCTGCCTCAGCGTCCTGAGTAGCTGGGACTACAGGTGCCCACCACAACACTCAGCTAATATTTCTTTTTCTTTCTCGCTTTCTTTCTTTCTTTCTTTCTTTTTTTTTTTTTTTGAGACAGAGTTTCACTTTGTTGCCCCCTGGTAGAGTGCCATGGCAACATAGTCCACAGCAACTTTAACTCCTGGGCTTAAGCAATCCTTTTACCTCAGCCTCCCAAGTAGCTGAGACTACAGGCACCTGCCACAACACCTGGCTATTTCTTAGAGATGGAGGTCTCACTCTTGGCTCAGGCTGGTCTCGAACTCCTGAGCTCAAGAGATCCTCCTGCCTCAGCTTCCCAAAGTGCTAGGATTACAGGCATGAGCCACTGCATCTGGTGTGGATGTAGGGTTCTTGATGTCATCATAACCACTAAGGCCAGAGCTCAATAAGCGACAGCCTTACCTGCTATCTATTTTTGTGAGTGAACTTCTATTGTCATACAACCCATATCTGTAGCTGCTTTTGTGCCAAAGCAATAGTGTTGAGTTGTGTCACAGAGACTACTTGGCCTGAAAAGCCTATACTGTTTACTTTGTGGCTCCGTAGAGAGAAAATGTGCTGACCCCTGACTTAGGCCAACTGTCTTGGGGACTGTGGGTAGGGAGAAGATTGTCTTAAGAAAGAACTCTCGAGCAGCGCCTGTGGCTCAGTGACTAGGGTGCCATCCCCGTATGCCAAAGGTGGAGGGTTCAAGCCGACCCCCAACCAAAAACTGCAAAAAAAAAAGAAAGAAAGAACTCTCGCAGGGAACCAATGACTGGCTTTCCCAGGATATTAAAAGATTGGAAATCACCTAAATGTCCAAGAACAATAAAATGGTCAGGTAACTCGAAAGATGCTTATGAGACCAGCTGTCACAATGCTGTTACTGATAACATGCTGGAAGATTCTGTCTATTCAGGGAAATGTTTGATAGGGAAGAAAGCCACATGACACTCTGTGCACAGTCTTAACTTCATCTCCCCATTCAGTCTTAACTTGCATATAGTGAACATGGAGTAAACACTGAATGAGTTCCTGAACAATGTGAGGGATACACTGAACAGTGAGGGAGTTGGAAGGATCTGCTCCAGATAGAATAAGGAAGGTGACCGTGGCAGTTGAGGAAGTTGGTGGGGTCTGTTGTTCCCTGTGCCCCTGTATCATTTGAGTTGAGATACTTTGGAAGTTTAAGAAGTCACGAAAAAGTTGAAATACAGGGAGAAACATCTCTGAGTGGTACTGATATCTGTAACTTAGAAACACTTTAAAAATATGTTTGGTGGTAAAAGCAAAGTGTTAATTGCAGAATGTGGATGGTAGGAATGTGGGTGTTTACTAAACCATTCTTTTAAATCTTTTTTTTTTTTTTTTTGAGACAGTCTCAAGCTGTCGTCCTGGGTAGAGTGCTGTGGCATCTCAGCTCACAACAACCTCAAACTCTTGGGCTTAAGCAATTCTCTTGCCTCAGCCTTCCAAGTAGTTGGGACTATAGGCACCCGCCACAATGCCCAGCTATTTTTTGGTTGTAGTTGCCATTATTGTTTTAACTGGTCCAGGCCGGGTTCAAATCCGCTGGCCTCCGTGTATGTGGATGGCGCCCTACACACTGAGCTACAGACGCTGCCCCATTCTTTTAACTCTTTATTTGTTGAGATTTTCATAATAGAATATTAAGAGGCAAATTCAGGGAGAAAATGAGGGTGTCAAACCATGGAGAAGAAGGATTTACAAATAAAAAGTGGAAGTCTGCCTTCACAATTCAGTATTTCATGGTATATTCACAGGATCGTGCCACCACCATCTCCAATTCCAGAACATTATCATCACCCCAGAAAGGAACCGTATTCTCATTATCAGTCCACTCCCCGTTCCCCCTCCTCCAGCCCTGACAATTACTAATCTACTTCCTGTCTCTGTGGATTTGCCTGTTCTGGGCATTTCATATCAATGTAGTCATACACTGTGCAGACTTTCGTGTCTGGCATCATTTGCTCAGCATGATGTTTTGAGGTTCTTCCCCATTGTAGCAGTTGTCAGTGCTGCCTTCCTTTTTGTGGCTGAATATTACTATCCCATTGCATGAATACACACCAGTTTATTATCCATCTGTCAGTTGATAGGTGATTGGGATATTTCCATTTTTTGACTATTAATAATAATGCTGATGTGAACATTTATGTATAGGTTTTTGTGCAGCCTTGTGTTTTTAATTATCTTCACCTAGGAGTGAAATTGCTGAGTCATAGGATAATGCTATGTTTATCTTTTTGAGAAACCAGACTGTTTTCCAAAGTAGCTGCAGCATTTTTCATCCTTACCAGCAATGTAGAACGGTTACAATTTCTCCCTTTCCTTGCCAATACTTGTTGTTGTTAGTCTTTTGATTATAGCCATCTTAGTAGGTGTGAAGGTTTTGATTTGCATTTCCCTAATGGTTAATGGTGTTCAGTATCTTTTCATATACTTATTGGCCATTTGTATATCCACTTCGGGGCAACATTTGATAGGATACCATGCCCGTTTTTTAAATTGGGTTATTACCAATTTGTATGAGTTCTTTGTATATTCTGGGTGGCAGTACCTTATCAGATGTGCTTTGCAGGTGTTTTCTCCCATTCTGTGGATTGTCTTTTCATTTTCTTGATGGTACCATTTAAAGCACAGAAGTTTTACATTAAAACACACACATATACATACACAGAAGGTGCCAAAAATGTATACACATTTAAAGAAAGAGAAAACTACTAAAATTGTCATACTTTTGGCTGGGTGTGGGGACTCCTGTAATCCCAGCACTCTGGGAGGCGGAGGCGGCCAGATCACCTGAGCTCACGGGTTTGCGACCACCCTGAGCTAGAGTGAGACCCTGTCTCAAAAAATAGCTGGGTGTTGTGGCTGGTGCCTGTAGTCCCAGCTACTTGGGATGTTGAGGGAAGAGAATTGCTTGAGCCCAAGAGTTTGAGGTTGCTGTGAGCTATGACACCCTAGCTGTCTGTCACGAGGGTGACAAAGTGAGGCTCTGCCTCAAAAAATGAAGTAAAATAAATTGTCATATTCAGTATATACCAATAACAAAAGATGATTATGAGTCATGTTGAGCTCCTCTTGTAATTGCAGAAGTCAAATGTGACTTGAGTATTACAAATTGAATACAGTTCTTTCTTTTCTTACAATGTGTATACATTTTTTTGGACACCACCTGTATATATGTGTATGGATGTGTGTGCATTAGAGCCTGGGTCTTGGTATGTTGCCAGGCTGGTCAACTCCTGGCCTCAAGTGATCCTTCTGCCAAAGTACTAGGATTACAGGCATGAGCCACCTCACCTGACCTAAAAGTTTTTAATTTCGATGAAATCCAGTTTATCTATTTTTTCATATTGTTGCTTATACTTTTGGTGTTATAGTTAGGAAATCATTGCTTAACCCAAGGTCACAAGATTTATACCTAAAGTTTTCTTAGAGTTTTATAGTTTGAATTCTGATAGGTCTATGATTCATTTTGAGTTAATTTTTTTGTATGGTAGGAGATGGAAGTCCAATTTCGCTCTTTTGCATGCGGAGATCTAGTTCTTTTTGCACCATCTGTTACTGTTTTCTTAGAAAACCTTTTTGTTTGAGAAAGAGTTTAGATTTGTGGAAATGTTGCAAAGGTAATACAAAAAATTTCTATGTATGTCTTTTTTTTTCTTTCCTGCAGTTTTTTTGGCCGGGGCTGGGCTTGAACCCACCACTTCTGGCATATGGGGCCAGCGCATACTCCTTTGAGCCACAGGCGCCACCCTATGAATGTCTTTCTTTAACCAGCTCCATGCTTTTCCTCTCTAGGTCTTTGTAATAACTTACATACCCACTTTCAAACTTGGTAGATGTTTATATTGTTTCTGGGTGTGTGCTGTTCCACATTTTCTTCAATGAACAGAGTTAACTGTAATCATTTGTTTATTCAAAGGTCTTAATTTATGAAAGTCTCTACTGACTTGCAGTAATAGAAAATATGCTTGATTTGTGCTGCAGATTCTTATGAAGTATATATTTTCTTACAAGAATCACTTTTTTTTTTTTTTTTCTTTTGTAGATACAGAGTCTCACTTTATGGCCCTCGGTAGAGTGCCGTGGTGTCACACAGCTCACAGCAACCTCCAACTCCTGGGCTTAGGCCATTCTCTTGCCTCAGCCTCCCAAGTAGCTGGGACTACAGGTGCCCGCTACAATGCCCGGCTATTTTTCTGTTTTGTAGTTCGGCCGAGGCCGGGTTTGAACCCGCCACCTTCGGTATATGGGGCCAGCGCCCTACTCGCTAAGTATTTTTAAGTATATTTATATATTGTGTGTCATAGGAGTTAACTTTTAAAATCAGAAAATGATAGAAAATCATCTAAATAATAATCAGGTAAAATAATTTGACTGTATTTTTAAAGCAATAACTTCCATCCTCATGGAAATTTCTGCCCTCGATTTTCCCAGGTTGTTTGGATCTTGAACCTTAGGTACAAAACCAGGAACTCACCTTGCCGGATACTGAATCTTCGTTCCTCTATTGCTGATGACTTCAAGAATGTTTTTGACCAGAAAACCGATGACCTTCCTAGAAAACCCAGGCTTGTGGTGGGTGGAAAAACATTTGCAAAGATGTAGACAGTTTCCCAGCCACATCACTGTTTTCAAAGATATTTTCACTTTGGCCTTTGAATTGGGAGTGCTGTGTACTGAAGGGGTTTTAGGAGGGCTTATAGAAGGGGCTATGATAAAATTGCATTCCTCTTAGATAAAAGAATATGATGAGATCGTTGTGTAATATTAGAATTCCTCCTGTGCCAAGCTTTCATAAGAAACCTGTTTCTGGTTAAATCTTGGTTTATTTTTAATAACCATTCTTTTGGTTAGAATAATACAAATTTTAAGAAAATCATTTGTATCCAAAGATATGAGCAGAAGGCTTGGCTTTTAAATTAAACACAGCTTTGTTTTGGGACAGCGTGTATAAATAACGAAGACATTCCATGTTGCTTGTTGAGTCTGGCAGCATCTGGGCCCAGCCAGGGAGGTGCTCTGAGTCCAAGTTCCTCCCCCATCTGGACCGGATCTGTATGGCCACTCTATGCAGCTAGCGCCATCCCCAGGACTTCAAGGAATGGGTTACCAGTTTCTTTGAAACTGGTCTTCCTGTTTAGACACTAGACAGCAAGAGGGATGAGATAATTACAGGTAAAGTATTACTGATGTCCATAGAAGAGTTCAGAACAGATGGCAGGGCATGCAGAAGTGATAGGAGAAATTTTGCTTTGTCTTGAAGCTCTTTGTTAAATAAAGTAGCTCTAGAGGCAATTAATTGTACACTCACAAGAATGAGAGTGATTTTATTATGTGGTGATATTGGGACCATGTACTAAAAGCCTGTGTTTCTAAGTCAGTGCTGATAAATAGGAAATAACAGCATTTTCCCAGAAGTTTCTTTGTTTTTTTTTTTTTTTTTGTGGAGACAGAGTTTCACTCTATTGCCCTCGGTAGAGTGCTGTGGAGTCACAGCTCCCAGCAATCACCAACTCCTGGGCTTAGGCGATTCTCTTGCCCCAGCCTCCTGAGTAGCTGGGACTACAGGTGCCCGTCACAATGCCCGGCTATTTTTTGATGCAGTTTGGCCGGGGCTGGGTTTGAACCCACCACCCTCGGTATATGGGGCCAGCGTGCTACTCGCTGAGCCACAGGTGCCGCCCCAGTTTCTTGTTTTTTTTATTATTTTGAGACAGAGTCTCACTTTGTCGCCCTAGGAAGAGTGCTATGGTGTCATAGCTCACAGCAACGTCAGACTGTTGGGCTCAAGTGATTCTCTTGCCTCAGCCTTCAGAGTAGCTGGGACTATAGACGCCTGCCACAATGCCTGGCTATTTTTAGAGATGGGGTCTTGCTCAGGCTGGTCTTGAACTTGTGAGCCCAGGTGATCCGCCTGCCTTGGCCTCCCAGAGTCCTGGGATTACAGGCATGAGCCACTGCACTCGGTCCAGAAGTATCTTTGAAAGGGATTCCTGGTTTCATTGCCAAAATGAAATGTCAGTGCTACATCCCACAGCTGTGTGATTTGTCTTGGTTTTGAAAATGTTGACTTGTAGGAAAACCTGGAGGGAGGAAAAGGTAAATACACAGGCTTTTACTAGTAAGTAACCTTGAAAATAAAGCTTATTTCTAAAAAAAAAAAAAAAGGACCTTTTGTTTATGTATGTTTTTAAACCAAGAAGTCAACTTCCAACTTGAGTCATTTTGAATTCCCTGTGGGAAATACTTAGGATTCATTTTGGAAGCTGTCAAAAAGAAAAGAGTCAGTGGTAGATTTTTCTCTTTCTGATTTTGCTCAATAAATGATGGGCAAAAATTGGGCAGATATGATCTTGACCTGCAATGCTCCTAGAAGTATTGAAAGAATCAGTGATAATGATGGGATTTTGGTAGACCAGGGTCAAGTCTAGTTCTCCTTCATTGTTTTTATAATTTATTTCTTTGTCAAATCAGGGCTGAGCATCAACCCATGATTTGTAAGTAGCAGTGTTTGGAACTGCTGGATTGAGCTTCACTGAGGCCTGTGTCCTTGTCAGGAAGAACAAGCATGCCAAGATCTTGGCTGGGTCCTTTGCAAGCCAGTTGAATGGTGTGAAGAAACCTTTCTGCCTTATTCAGACTGGTGCTGAGGTTTCAGTGTTGCAGAGCATTTGTTCATTATGGGGATGGATTGTGCTCTTAAGGAGAATGCTATCATTGAGGTTTTGTTTCAGTAGTTGTATTTTTCTCCAGAGAACTATTAGTTCATTGTTAGTAATAGCAGCATGGCTTTTTCAAATGCCTGTTATAGGCTGCTATATACTTGAAAAATTGAATCTCACTGATGTGTCTCTTTAGGAAGCTTTTCAAGAATCTTCATTGGCACCAAAGATTATCAGATTTTGATAATCTGTGAGTGCCTGGTATCTCAGAACATTTAGGCATACAGGTTCAAGGTCAGCGAGGTTCATATACCCTGTCAGCTCCTTCCTGGTGGGCCTAGATTAATTGCTTCTCCTCTAAAACCCTCAGTTTTTACATTTCTAAAATCAATCTGCAGGTCATGCCTGCCTGGGGTTGTAAGGTTCAGCAAAACAGCACTTGCTCAAGTAGCTGTCTCTGTGGCTGTCTTTACTGTGTGTATTTCTCTCTTATCCACTTTGATTTGTGCAGACTGCATGTACACCATTAAAAAGTGATCACACCATTTTTAAAAACTGGAAACAATTTTCATTGTGCTAAACCTTTTCTTGGCTTTACATTCCCTATCTAGCGTTTTCCTTACTCCTGTCTGTATGTATGTTTCAGTAGTAGATAAGTCAGTATGGGTTCTGTTTTTATTTCAGCATCATTTCCTTCATACGTTCCATGCAGCCAGGGAGACTTCGTCATTCTCATTTTTAGAACCTTGACCCTCATACTGGACTTGGCGTTTGTAATTTGTCCACTATTATAAAGGCTACTCCTGTCACTAGTGTTGTGACCTTTGTTGGCTTCTCTCCTGAACTTATTTCCTTGGGGCAGATAACCCTGAAGGGGCTGCATAAAATGGTTATGCAGCATCAGTAAATTTTTTTTTGTTTTACTTTGGAAGGTTTTTTTTTTTTGAGACAGAGCCTTAAGCTGTCACCCCTGGATAGAATGCTCAAGCGAGTCTCCTGCCTCCGCCTCCCAAGTAGCTGGGACTACAGGCATCCGCCACAACACCCGGCCATTTTTTGGTTGCAGCCGTCATTGTTGTTTGGCGGCCCGGGCTGGATTCGAACTCGCCAGCTCAGGTGTACGTGGCTGGCGCCTTAACCCGTTGAGCCACAGGTGCCGAGCCAAAGGCTTTTTTTTCTTATTACCACATGTTTATTGTAGAAAAATTATAAGACACAGATTTGCTTGAAGGAAAAATATTACCTAGGTATATATTCTCCATCCCTTTTCCTCTGTGCATAACCATCTAGGTATGCTGAGTATATTTTCTTCCTTTTTTTCTTTGTCCTTTTTTTGGGATTTTTTTTTGGGGGGGGCGGATTTTTTAAAGGTAGGTTTTTGTTGTCACTGAGGCTAGAGTGCTGGGGTGTCATCATAGCTTACTGAAAGCTCAAACTCCTAGGTTCAGGCTATCCTCCTGCCTCAGACTCCTGGATAGCTGGGACTACCTGGGTAGTACTGGTGCGTGCTGCCAGGCCCAGCTAATTTTTCTCTGTTTTGTAGAGATGGAAGTATCCTTATGTTACCCAAGCTGGTCTTAAACTCAACTTCAAGCAATCCTCCTGCCTTGGCCTCCCAAATTGCTGGTATTATAGGTAGGAGCTACTGCGCCCTGCCAATGCATTTTCTTTCTTTTTTTTTTTTGAGACAGAGCTCCAAGCTGTCACCCTGGATAGAGTGCTGTGGCATTATAGCTCACAGCAACCTCCAATTCCTGGGCTCAAGTGAGTCGCCTCCCTCCACCTCCCAACAGGCACCCGCCACAACGCCCGGCCATTTTTTGGTTGTAGCTGTCATTGTTGTTTGGCGGGTCCGGGCTGAATTCAAACCCACCAGGTAAGGTGTATGTGGCTGGTGCCTTAGCCCGTTGAGCCACACGCGCCGAGCCACCACGCATTTTTCTTTATGCAGTGTTTTCTTAGTATCTTCTAGTAGTATGTTCTTTCCTGCAATATTATTTTTAAAATTAATTTTTAAAAAATTTATGGAGTTTTCTACAGTATCATTTATATAACTGCAAAGATGCTATTATTAGGGTATTCCATAATTGACTAGTCCTCAGTTGATATGTGCAGTTGAGATGTGTGCAGTTTTTGTCTGTTATAACACTGCACTGAAAATTTCAGTGTTCATCCCTAATGGCTTTTTGGGGTCACTTTTTTGCAAAAGATCCACTTTGGCAGCTTTGGATCAAGAACCTCAAAGAAGAGTACATCTTGGACAGCTCACATGCTTGTCTTTATTTTTAGCTGAAGAACTTGGTTCTAGAGCCTTTTCAGCTCTGACTGGGAGCAGTGTTAGTAGTAGACTGCTTTAGTTTGCTAAGCCTGCTATTAAGGGCAATGTTTTCAGCCTCCATCCAAAAAGCTGTTTCTCTATACAGGCTACAGCAGTTGCCTTCACTGGTTTTCCACTTTGGCCCCAAAAGATCTTAGCCACCACCTGAGTTATAAATGCCTGCTGCTGCCTGCCTGCTCTTGAGCATGCAGTCACTGCCAAGGTGAGAAGCTGTATGTGGTGAATGCAGAGGTTAGTGTATAGTGCTTGACCTGGCATTGTATACTTTGAAGTTCATTTTGGAAACTGTTCTTCTTCTGTCCTTGGTATTTCAAGAAGTAGAATATGTCCTTCCTTCGCATGGGCTTCTCATTGCACTTGGGTTATAACTACCTAGGGCAGAAATCAGCAAATTAAGTCCTGAAGGCCAAGTCCAGCCCTCCACCAGTATTTGTAAATAAAATTTTATTGGAACCTAGGTATACATCTATGGCTGCTGTGGCTGCTTTTGTGTTACAACTGCAGAGTTGAATAGGTGTAACGGGGACCATATAGCTCACTGAACTGAAAGTTCAGTGTTTTCAGTTCAGTGTATGTTGCCCATATACTGAGCAACAGATGTACATACTGCCCATGTATCTGGCCCATGACCAGAAAAATTAGCCAATGCTTGATTTAGAGGGTAATGGAGAATCTCAAGATGTACTGTCCTTCCCAGAGTCACTGAGGAGGCATGATTTGCACTCCTTGAGGCCTGGATTTTTTTTTTTTTTTTTTGCCACACCTTCACCTGGAAGTGCCTGGATTTTAATGCAAACATTTGCAAAACATTTTCAAATTTGTTGAAAACCTATCTGGCCATTTTCAAGTGATAGAGTTAATAGACCAAATTCAATTTTATTTCTCTCAATAGTTTTGGGAAAGACCCCTGAGACTCCCTCACTTTTTTTTTTTTTTGAGACAGAGCCTCAAGCTATTGCCCTAGATAGAGTGCTATAGCATTACAGCTCACAGCAACCTCCAACTCCTAGGTTCAGTCTATTCTCCTGCCTCTGCCTCCCAGGTAGCTGGGACTACAGGCGCCTGCCACAATGCTGGACTATTTTTTGTTGCAGCCATCATTGTTGTTTGGCGGGCCCAGGCTGGATTCGAATCTGCCAGCTCAGGCGTATGTGGCTGGCACCTTAGCCTCTTGAGCCACAGGTATGGAGCCTGTTTTGTGTGTGTGTGTGTGTTTTGTAGAGACAGAGTCTCACTTGATCGCCTTCCGTAGAGTGCCAGGGCTTCACACAGCTCACAGCAACCTCCAACTCCTGGGCTTAGGCGATTCTCTTGGCTCAGCCTCCCAAGTAGCTGGGACTACAGGCGCCTGCCACAACACCTGGCTATTTTTTGTTGCAGTTTGGCCAGGGCAGGATTCGAACACGCCACCCTCAGAATATGGGGTTGGCGCCCTGTAGCAGCCCGTAGAGCCTATGGCTAGGAGGAGTGAGAGTTATAAGAAATACTTAGATAGTTCAATAATGGAATACCTAAGTGAAAAGGGCGTGGAGAGGGATTTAGCTCTCCTAACAAGCATGAGAGCTCGCGAGATGGAGCATTAGTGAGTTGGTGGTCTCTACACCTGTGGTGTTGAGAGGCACAAGATCAGCCTTAGATTAGGCTGGAGGATAAGGCAGTCAGGCGCATGCACATTCTCCCGCGGACCTGCTTACTCTGATTCTGTCTCCTCTTCTGCTTGCAGAACGCCAGCATGGCATCTCTCTGCTGAAGATTACCAAGCTCTGCTAAAGACTAAGATCTATCCATTCTAAGACTGCTTTACTCTCTCTAAGACGCGCGCTGTCTCTCTCCTGCTAAAGTAGATAGCCCTCAGGCACCTAAAAGCAATTGTTCCTGAGCAAGGTAGCTTAGTGGTCTGTGTCCGGAATTTAGTTAAGCCGGCGGAGACCTGGCCAGTCCTGGGCCCTGACAAAGCGGTGGCTGCGGTGGGATGTGACGGTGCCCTACCCACTGAGCCACAGGCGCCGCCCCTCCCTCACTGTTCCTGTGTCACAGATGAGACTCCCTCATCCCTGAGCCTTCTTGGAATAGTAGTAGCACATTCGGGTAATGAGATTGGCTCTCCTCTGAAGTGGTTAGATTCGAAAACCAATGAGGCTGTCATTGGTGAGGCATTTTTTTTTTTTTCATTTCAAATGTTTCATTATTTTCTTAACCAAATTTGAGTTTATGAAATATTCAGCAAGTCTCCTGATGTTTTCCTGGGTTGATAAAATATGTGTGCTGTTTGTATATAAAGCAAAAGACATGCTATTAAAAGAAAAAAAGTATTAAATTCTTGGGGATTTTCATTATTATGCAGAGAAAAGCACTTAGTCTGCCTCAAGCCCCTCTCCTGGCACTCGAAAGTTCCTGGAAACGAGAATGTGGTAATAGCAAGTATTCCTGGCAGGAACTAATTTATTGTCTACCTTCATGGCTTTCCTCTTGACCAGTGGGTTGTATTAGATTAGACCAATCCAAATCTGGCCCACCACCTGTCTTTTCATGGCCCTCGAGATAGAACCATTTTACATTTGTAAATGGTTACATAAAACCAAAGGAAGAAAGTAATGTGAAATTCAAAAATTTCTTGTCGGCTTGGCACCTGTGGCTCAACGGGCTAAGGCGCCAGCCACATACACCTGAGCTGGCGGGTTCGAATCCAGCCCAGGCCCTCCAAACAACAATGACGGCTGCAACCAAGAGATGGCCGGGCGTTGTGGCAGGTGCCTGTGATCCCAGCTACTTGGGAGGGAGAGGCAGGAGACTCGCTTGAGCCCAGGAATTGGAGGTTGCTGTGAGCTGTGATGCCATGGCACTCTATCCAGGGTGACAGCTTGAGGCTCTGTCTCAAAAAAAAAACAAAAAACAAAAATTTCTTGTCTATAAATAAAGTTTTTTTGGAATGCTGCCCTGCCTATTAGTTTATATGTCGTCTGTGGCTGCTTTCGTGCCACTAGGGTAAGATTGAGGCCTTGCAGCAGAGACCATCTGGCCTGCAAAGTTGAACATACTTACTCTCTGAGCCTTTATGGAAAAGTTTGTCAAACTCTGGATGGGAACAGTTTTTTTTTTAAAGCATCTTACAAGTGGATCCTGTTCATTGGTGTCTAGGTCAAATTATTGTCTTGGTATTTGGTGGTAAATGTGGGTCTAGAGTATGGTCTTTACCGAGAGAGTTGTAAAAGTTGTAGAAGTTAATTTTAGGGGAAATACAGCTTTGGTACATCTAATTAGTTTCTTGTATGCATGAGAAAAAAAAAGTGGAAAGGATGGTTGTAGCAGAAAGCAAGGCAGAGGTGTAGCTCAAACCCAGGCTCTGTCATTTAGAGTGGGACTTGGGGCAGCATCTCAATCTAACTGCACTTCATGTCCTCATCTGTGACTTGGGGATAGTGAGGCAGAGAGACTCAATATGGGTCGATAACCTGCCTAATACAGGACAGCACTCAATAAGTTGTCGCTGTTTGTATCCATATTGCTGCCTCTATTTAAAAGACCTCCTGGGCTGGGCTCCAGGGCTCATGCTTATAATCCTAGCACTCTGGGAGCCCGAGGGGGGCATATCTTGCCCAAGCTCACAGGTTCGAGACTAGCCTGAGCAAGAGAGAGACCCCATCTCTAAAAATTGGTGGGTGTTGTGGTGGGCATCTGTAGTCCCAGTTCCTTGGGAGGCTGAGGCAAGAGGATTGCTTGAGACCAAGAGTTTGAGGTTGCTGTGAGCTATGATGATGCCACGGCACTCTACCAATGGCAACAAAGTGAGACTCTGTCTCAAAAAAAAAAATAAAAACCTCCTGGCAGGACTTTGTGAGGCTTAAATGTGGTAGTATTAGTCAGGTAGGATGGCCATAACAAAATACAATAGATCAAGTGGATTAAACAACAGAATTTTATTTTATTACAGTCCTGGAAGCTGGGAAGTCCATGACCAAGGGGCTGGCAGGGTTGGTGTCTGGTGAGGGCTTTCTTGTGGATGGCCACCTTCTTGCTGCATCCTGATGTGGTCTTTTCTCTGTGCTTGTGCCTCTCTGGTGCCTATCCCTGTTGTGTTTTTTTTCCTGTAGACAGCTCTCCCTCTGCTGCCCAGGTTGGAGTGCAATGGCATCATCATAGCTCATTACAACCTCAAATTCCTGGGCTTAAGCAATCCTCCTGCCTTGGCTTTCTGAGTAGCTGGAACTACAAGTGTGTGTCCCTACACGTGGCTAATTTATCTGTGTTTTGTAGAGATAGAGTCTCACTATGGTCTCAAACTCCTGGCTTCAAGTGATCCTCCTGTCTTTGCCTCCCAAAATGCTAGGATTGTAGGCATGAGCCTCTCTTCCTTTTATAAGGGACACCAATTCAATCAGATTAGGGCCCACTCTTATGCCCCACCCTCATTTAACCTTAATTACTTCCTAAATACCTAACCTCCAAATATAGTCACATTGAAGTTAGGGCTTCAATATATGAATTTAGGGGGTGACAAAATTAAGTCCATAACAGATGGTCAGTGGTCTGGTCTATGGTATCTATTCAACAGCTGCTGTTAATTTCTCTCTTTGGCTAATAGTGTGTTTTAAGAATAAAAAAACCCAACAGACTGGTGTGGTCTGGGAAAGTACTCTTAGAAGGTCTATGAAGGAACTTTGTATTCCGATGCGTATCCTGATGCTGTAGAGCAAAGCATTTATGTGTAAATGGATGGTGGCTTCAACCACAGGGTCTCAGATGTTTACATCCCCGTGGATTCCCTGAAGAGACTTGGGGAAATGTGGATTCTACCTAATAGATCAGGGGAATGCACATAGGCAGAAAGCCTGCATTTTCTTTCTTTTCTTTCTTTTTTTAAGAGATAGAGTCTCACTTTGTCGCCCTCAGTAGAGTGCTGTGGCGTCATAGCTCACAGCAACCTCCAACTCCTGGGCTTAGGTGATTCTCCTACCTCAGCCTCCCAAGTAACTGGGACTATAGGCGCCTGCCACATGCTTGGCTATTTTTGTGTTTGTTTTATAGTTTGGCTGGGGTCAGGTTTGAACCCACCACCCTTGGTACATGGGCCCCTACTCACTGAGCCACAGACGCTGCCCAAAGCCTGCCTTTTCTAAGAAGCTCCCTCGTGATGCTAATGCTGCTGGTTCCTGGACTACACTTTGAGTAGCTGGGTAGCGAGGGCCTATGCTGACAAGGTTAGTAGCCACTAGCCATGTGTACCCATTTCAATCTCTGTTTCAGTTAACTAAAGCTCAAAACTCCAATTGCTCAGCCTCTGTAATTGCATTACTTCACAGTTTAGCACTGCATCTAAAGGAGAGGATGGTTAGCTTTTTCTTTAAAAGACCTTTATTAGTTTCTTCTTGCTGCTATAACAAATGACCACAAATTTCATGGGTTCAAACAACATAGATTTTACTCAGTTTCAGAGGTGGGAAGTCCAAAATGGTCTCCCTGGCCTAACATGAAGGTGTTGGCAAAGCTGGTTCCTTCTGGAGCAGTGGTTCTCAACCTTCCTAATGCCACAGCCCTTTAGTACAGTTCCTGTGGGTCACGACCCACAGGTTGAGAACCGCTGTTCTAGAGGCTCCAGGGGAAAATCTGTTCCCTTGTTTTCTTAAGCTTCTAGGGGTTGCTAGATCCTTGGTTCACAGGCCCTTCCTCATCCATCTTTGAAGCCAGCAATGATCTCTAGACCTTCTCCTGATGCCCTTTCTCTTATTCTTTTTTTTGAGACAGTCTCAAGCTGTTGCCCTGGATAAAGTGCTGTGGGTAACAACTCACAGCAACCTCAAACTCTTGGGCATAAGTGATTCTGTTGCCTCAGCCTCCAAGTAGCTGGGACTACAGGCTCTGGCCAAAACAAATATTTTCGGATAAACAAAGACTGTGGTAACCTCAGGACAAGCATTGCTACCAGGTGAGTTTGCCACAAACTTTCTCCAAAAAAAGATTTTGGAGCTTTTAGAGTTTTGTGGAGATTGAAATCGCAGAGATTATGACCATGTGCCCCTGTGGTACCCCTAACTGGCTGAGCGGTTTGGGGGACTTCGTTCCTTCTCTTTTCTTCATCACTTTCTTCAAGTCAGGCAGCAATGAACTAGTTACAGGTTGAGTCCCTTATCTGAAATACTCAGGACCAGAAGCATTTCAAATTTCAGACTTTTTTGATTATTGAATATTTGTATTATAATTACTTAGTGAGCATCCCAAATCCTGAAATCTGAAGTGCTCCAATGAGCATGTCCTTTGAGCATCATATCAGCACTCTAAAAGTTTGAGTTTGGAGCATTTTGGATTTTAGATTTTCGGATCTGGAATGGTTAACTTGTGTCAGCCAGGACTTGCTGTCCTCTCATTTCTCTTTATAGCCTACAGTGCATTTGTTGGAGATGCTCTTTGGAGTGTACCATATTATGTTTCCTCCTTTGGTGTGGCTGTGTTGGGGCACAACTCCACACCTTTGTTTCTGGGGCATTCCATTGGTCAGTTTGGGGTCTTTTGTTGTTGCTTCTGTCTGCTCTGACCTTCCGTATTGCCTTCTAGTTGGTTTTTGACATCGGCTCCATGGTCCTCTCTCCTGTCTGTTTTTTGGGGAAATAAGTGGCTTATACCTGATTTGGTTCAGAGTCTGGGTACCCTGAGCTCTGAGCTGGACTCATCATCCTGCCCCAAATCCAGCCATGTGATTTTGACCAGGTCACTCTTCTAAGGAAGAAAGACCATGTCGTCTTTTGGATGGGCAGGTGCTCCAGTGGGACAGGTATACATATAGAAAACCCACTTGGTGGGCGGCGCCTGTGGCTTAAAGGAGTAGGGCGCCAGCCCCATATGCTGGACGTAGTGGGTTCAAACCCAGCCCCGGCTAAAAACCACAAAAAAAAGAAAAAGAAAACCCACTTGGGGGTAGTGAGGAAGGAGGCTGGCCAGGAACTTGGGTAGCACATGTGTAGGGTTTGAGTGAGTGTGTATGATGCAGCTAACATGTGACAAGACAATCTCAAGAGGCCAAGGGTTTAGCGAAGATGAAGTAGGAGACCATTGAGTTTTTGTAGCTATGGAGCAAAATGATTGAGACCCCATGTCTGAGCAGCCTGGAAGCATGGCTACCACAGATGGCAGGGTAGGGTAGTCACCAGGCAAGGTTTGGGCAGGGAACAGGTTCAGAGAAGAGGAACCCATGAGACTCACAGCTAAACACAAACACGAACTGGGGATGGTGGTTCATGCCTATGGTCTCAGCCCCTCAAGAGGCCAATGCAAGAGGATCACTTGAGCCTAGGAGTTTGAGACCAGCCTGGGCAACATAGCAAGACCCATTCTCAAAAAGAAAATTTTTTTTTTTTTTTAAGAGACAAAGTCTCATTTTGTCGCCCTCAGTAGAGTGCTGTGGCCTCACAGCTCACAGCAACCTCCAACTCTTGGGCTTAGGCAATTCTTTTGCCTCAGCCTCCCGAGTAGCTGGGACCATAGGTACCTGCCACAACACCTGGCTATTTTTTGTTGCAGTTTGGCTGGGGCCAGGTTTGAACCCACCACCCCCAGTGTATGGGGCCAGTGCCCTACTCACTGAGTCACAGGTGCTGCCCTTTCAAAAAAATTTTTTTAGAAATAAGAAAAAAAAAAAAGAAAAAGGCAAACACTAGGTGAGAGGGCCATAGAAGTAGAGTGAAGGTAAGAGAGCACTTTAGAATCTTATCTGTACTATTTAGGAGCTAAGTGACCTGGTGAGCCTCCCAACTCTTCACCTTCTGGCTTTTCTGCATATGTCATCTAAGGGTTCTAACTGTTTTGATTGCCTAGTTCAGCATAACAAATTACTCCAGTACTTAGTAGCTTAAAACAGCTATCATTAGTCACAGTTCTGTGTTCAGGGCACACAGTAGGGATATCTCTGATGCACATCGTGTCTCTTGGGTCTGAAACTCAGGGGGACTTATCTACTCATATGTATGACACGTCAGTGGACTAGCAAACAAGGCTTCATCCCAGCTGTTGCTGGGTTCCTCGTTCTCTTCCTAAGGCCTCTCCCCTCTGCCATGCGACCCTCCAGCACCATGGTCACCAGATTGTGACAGGGCATCTCAGTGCTCCCAGAGCAAAGGCAGAAGTGGCCAGCCAGTCTCCTCCTCTCCCTCTTTTTTTGTTTTAGCAGCTTTATTGAGGTACAATTCCCATACAGTTGACTTATTTAAAATGTATTGATTCAGTTGATTTTAGTATATTTACAGAATTGTGCAACCATCTTCACAATCTAATTCTAGAACATTTTTATGACCCCTAAGGAGACCCTGTCCGAATTAGCAGTCATTCTCCACTTCCTCTCCCCCAGCCCGTCAACCACTAATCTACCTTCTGTCTGTAGGGATTTGCCTGTTCTGGACCTTTCATGTTAATGGAATTATACACTGTGTGGCCTTTGGTGTCTGGCTTCTTGCACCCAGAGTCATGTTTCCAGGGTTCATCCACATTGTAGCATGAATCAGTGCTTTTATTCTTTTTATGGCTGAATATTATTCCATTTTTATGCATAGGCTACATTTTGTTTATCCATTCACTAGCTGATGGACACTTGGGTTGTTTGCACTTTGTGGCTATCATGAATAATAGTACTACTGAATAATAATACTACTACTGTTTGCACTTTGTGGCTATCATGAATAAAAATCCACTACTGTGGACGTTTGTATGTATAAGTCCTGAGTGAGTGTATGTTGTCAGAGATCTCTAGGAGTAGAATCTCGAGGTCTTACGGTAACTACTAGGTCTTTTTTTTTTTTTTTTTTTTAAAGACAGTTTTATTTTGTCACCCTTGGTAGAGTGCCGTGGCATCATAGCTTATAGCACCCTCAAACTCTTGGGCTCAGTTGATCCATTTATCTCAGCATCCTGAGTAGCTGGGACTGCAGGCATATGCCACAACACCTGACTAGTTTTCTTTTAGAGCAGCGGTTCTCAACCTTCCTAATGCTGCGACTCTTTAATACAGTTCCTCATGTTGTAGTGATCCCCAACCATAACGAAAATAATTTTATGGGTGGGGGTCACCACAACATGAGGAGCTGTGTTAAAGGGTTGCAGCGTTAGGAAGGTTGAGAACCACTGTTTTAGAGGCAAGGTCTCGTTCTTATTCAGGCTGGTCTCAAACTCCCAGAGTGTGCTAGGATTACAGGTGTGAGCTACCACACCTGGCCTAATAGGCCTTCTTAAAGCCTTAGCTTGGACTGGGCAGAATGTGGCTTCCATTTTTTGGCCAAAGTGAGTTGCAGGCCCATCCCAGAATCCAACAGTGGGATGATACAAGGATCTGAACATGGGGTCCTCATGTGAAGTCCTCAGCATGGGCCCTGACACTTAGTAGGTACTCAAGAAATATTACTCCCATTGTTACTCTCTTAATTGCTAAGAATAATGATGCAAAGCTGTGGCAGTAAGGAAAACACAAACTCCTGAGGCTTAGATTCTGCATCTATTAGCCTGATAGGAAATCCATCATCAGCATTTTGGAGATTATGAAGCTGGCTTAGATTAGCTGCACCAGAGTCAGATGGTGAGAGCTGTGGAGGCTCCCAGGGATCAGAACAACCCCAGTGCATGACAAGATGACTAGGAAATAATACATCTTAATTCTAGGAAATGTGGAACTATTCTAGGAAAAAGCATGAGAAAATAAACTTCACCTGTCATTTTGTCAGAGATAAACCCATATTTTGCTGTGTATGTACTCTTTTGTGCTCCTTTTTTTTTTTTTTTGAGGCAGAGTCTAACTTTGTTGCCCTTGTTAGAATGCTATAGTGCCACAGCTCATGGCAACCTCAAACTCTTGGGCTCAAGCAATTCTCTTGCTTCACCCTCTTGAGTAGCTGGGACTATAGGCACCCATCACAACACCTGGCTATTTTTCTTTCTTTTTTTTTGTAGAGATAGAGTCACTTTGTTGCCTTCAGTAGAGGGCTGTGGCGTCACAGCTCACAGCAACCTCTAACTCCTGGGCTTAGGCAATTCTCTTGCCTCAGCCTCCCGAGCAGCTGGGACTACAGCTGCCTGCCGCAATGCCCAGCTATAGTTTTCTTTTTTTTGTTAGAGACAAGGTCTCAATGTGGCTCAGGTTGGTGTCAGACCTTTGCGCTCAGGCGATCCACCTACTTTGGCCTCCCAGAGTGCTAGGATTGCAGGTGGGAGCCACCGCACCTGGCCTGTGCTCCAATTTTTAAATTTTTTTTAATTTTATTTTTTAGAGACAGAGTCTCACTTTGTCAGCCTTGGTAGAGTGCTGTGGCGTCACAGTTCACAGCAACCTCCAGGGCTTGGGCTTAGGCAATTGTCTTACCTCAGCCTCCTGAGTAATTGTGACTATAGGAGCCCGTCACAATGCCCAGCTATTTTTTATTGCAGTTTGGCTGGGGCTCGGCTTGAACCCACCACCCTAAGTATATGGGGTCAGCGCCTCACTCACTGAGCCACAGGTGCCGCCCTGTGCTCCAGTTTTTGAGGGACAGAGATGCACATTAGTCATAGGTAGTATGGCTCAGAAGCAGGGCAGCCCAGTAAGGTTCCAGGGCTGCCACATCCTCCTGTCTGGGCCTACCGGCACACAGGCTTCCAGTACAGAAAGAACTGGGATCCAGTGAGAGCAACTACTGCCAAGTACCACCATCAGGGGAAGGAGTAGTGGTGAGACCTGCAAGGCAGGCCACAGCCATGCAGGGCAAGGGCTTCAGCCTTGCTGACTGGAGGGGATTGTGAGCCCTGTGCCAGGGACCTGTCTGGCTACCACAGGCCGAGCAAGCCAGGTGTCTGGCCATCTCAGTTGCAGCCTCCTTCATAGAGGGGAAGAAAGGGCTCCCAGGAGAGAAGGAAGGGACACCCTTTATAAAGAAGGTAGTTATACAAAAGTAGTGCGATCTACACATTTACCAGAGGAGGATTAGCCCTCCCCACATGTGTCTCTCCTAGCTATTAGCTGGCTACTTTGTCAGGGGCATTTTCCTAAAAGTTTGGGCCAAAAAAATGTGAATATACATGATACTTGGCAAGATAGGGGAACTACCATACAGAAGGTGCCTCCAAATTGTGTGTATTTTCAGAAAGGAAAAAAATGGTATTAAAATTGTAACACTTAATACATACCAATAACTAAAGATGAGTACAAGTCATGGTGAACATCTCTTCTAATTACAGAAGTCAAATGTGATTTGAGTATTACAAATTTAATAGTTTTTTCCTTTCTTAAAAGGTATATACATTTTTTTTAGCACTCTGTAGTTTTGTTTCTATTCAGTATTTTTTCTATGTATCATATGCATATATATTTTAATAAAACTAAGATTAAGATCATAATGTATATAGTTTACATGCTGCATCTTACATATTGGGAGCATTTCTTCATGTTATTCAGTAGTGGTTTTTAGTGGCTACCTGATACACACACACATACACATCCATGTCTTATTTATTTCCTTTTGAAGTTTACTTTATAGCAGTGTAGAGCTTAGTGAATTTCTGCAGGTACACCCATCAGTGAGACCACCATTCAGGTTGAAGTGTAGAATGCTGTAGAATCCAGAAGGCTTCATGTAGCACCTTTCCGTCCAAAACCTTCCCATTATGGAGAATTTACATACTCCTCTATTAATTGGACAGTCAGGTAGCTTCCAATCTATTGCTCTTACAAACAGTGCTGCAACAAACTTCCTTGTACATATATTTGTTTGCATCTTTTGGATAAACTTAGAGAAATTGTGAAACACTGGGTCAGAGGGTATGAAGGTATTGAAATACTCTCAGTTAAACTGACTACTCCTTAGCAAACATCTTTTCTAGACTTGTCCAGAATGAGTCTCCTCAGTGTTCCAGCAGCACTGTGCTTGTACCGTGCAATTATTATAACGTGTTAATGGATCCCCCAACTTGGTTCCAATGTTTGGCTTCAAAGCTACACACTTGGGAGCAAACTTTGTCTATCTTTTTGTATCCCCATAGAGTTCACTGGCCTTTTTTTTGAGACAGAGTCTCACTTTGTCGCCCTTGGCAGAGTGCTATGGTGTCATAGCTCACAGCAATCTCAAACTCTTGGGATCAAGTGATTCTCTCTCTTTTTTTTTTTTGAGACAGAGCCTCAAGCTATCGCCCTAGGTAGAGTGCTGTGGCATCACAGCTCACAGCAACCTTCAACTTCTGGTTTAAGCGATTCTCTTGCCTCAGCACCCCCAAGTAGCTGGGACTACAGGTGCTTGTCACAATGCCTGGCTTTTTTTTTTTTTTTTTTTTTTTTGGTTGTAGTTGTCACTGTTGTTTGTCAGGCCGGAGCTGGATTCGAACACACCAGCTCTGGTGTATGTGACTGGCACCTTAGCCGCTTGAGCTACAGGCACTAAGCACTGGCCTGTCTTTGAAACCCTTCCTAAAAGCAGCTTATGTTTCAGGGCTAGTCCAAACCAATTAAAATTGGTTTCAATTACTGCAAAGCCAAACTGAACTCTAAAATCCATCTATATGGTTGAATGAGTTAATATATGAGAAAAGGGTTTTTAAAAAAATTTCCACCAGACTTTTAGATCATACATAAAGTTTGAAGTGTGGTGGTTGATTCTATTACATTTGTTTTTCTTATTAATCATTGGAGCCCCAACATCTATTAGGGTAAGATCAGTACATTTTTCTCCTTTAAATGGCCTATTTCTCAGTGCTTTGCTTCTGAAATAGTCTGTTGACTGAGTTCCTGCTGTTCCTTGCCACTATCTGGTGTCAGCTGTTGAAGTTGGGTCCTGCACAGTTGTGGGAACCAGCCTGCTCACAGCTTCCTCTGTAATGCTCTTGCATGTCCAGGTTCCTGCTTGGGCCACAGCAGTAGTCAAGAGCCCCTCTTCTTAAGGCACTTTCAAGTTTGGCTGGTGATGCCCTCTACTTGACCTCCTGAAACTAACTTCCCTACCTCTTCCCATGGCAAGAGCAAGTCATGGACTCAGAGGCCCTTCCTTTCCCTTTCTCTCTGGGGGGCCCCTGACTAAGAGCTCAGGCAGCTTTTTTATGGACATCCCAGCAGAAAAGATCTTACCTTGTCAGGACAGTGGGGCTGTTGCTCTCTGTACTAATACAAGAGAATTATGCCCCACCTTTGCATAACTTGATAGAAACCATTTCAAGTATCTCTTTCTCCAAAGTAGAATGTCTTCTAGGTGAACTGCAGTCTCTACCCTGGACCTAAGAGAAGCTGCTAAGACTTCAAGACTTAACTGCTCGGTAGCTATGTGATTAAATCTTTATACTTACGAGCATCCTTTTATATACATTAAATGTGAAATAAAACTATATATGTTACCTATGTCTGTGTGGTATATTCTCCTATATATACAGCATTTGTTCTATTTTATATTTTATTCATCCAAGAAATATATATTGAGGACCACAGAGTGCCAGATCTGTGGAAACTGAAATGCATCCATGTCTGGGTGTGTATATACGTCTAACAAGTATTTCATGAAACATTCACTCACTTAGTTCATAAATATCAATAAGTACTTTTCTATCTACTGGGGAAAACAAAATGAGCCAGTGCCTTTGGGGAATTCAGTCATGCTAATGCTTAGTTTAAAAAACAGGTAAGTTGAATACTTTAAAAATTGTTCTTAAAATAACTTGACCCATGTAAAATAAATGACCTATTTCTGTGTAATCTTTGATTAAAAAAATACTGTACAGCTGAGTTCGAATTTGAGAGGCAGAATTGTATATTGCAGGGGAAGGTCTTGTTTATTTTGCTTATCTTGAGTGAGATAAAAAATATCTCCAAATGGGCCAGTTTCCAGCTTGGACCATGTACACAAAGCACCACATTCTAGGAGAGAGCGTGAGTTACATCAGAAGTATTCTGTCCATGTTTATTTTCTCCTAATAGTGTGATTAAAACTTTTCATGTGTGTAGCAACAAGCAACTACAGCCACGTGCAGAAAAGCAGCCATTACTGCAAATAAAAATGCTTTCCAAAAGCAGAATTATAAAACTAACAGGTGTCGCCCAGATCCAAGCTGCACATGTGGTTCTCATCAGCCGTCTTCCTCCTGTTTTAAATCTAGGTCTTCCTTTAACAACAGTGAAAAAAAGTTATTTCTCCTGAGGCCGCTGCTAATAATCCACTGGGCCTGCCTTTCCGCCCCTTCTTATAACAGCATTTCTAACAGAGCTCCCAGAGAGAGGGAGACGGCAATTACACAAGGCAGTAAGTAAGGTGGAGGGAGGAGGGGATTCTCTTCAACTTCACATCATTAGTTCTGGGCTTGACCTAGGAGTCTGGTTGACCTTAGGCCTCAGTTTTCGCCTTTGTAAGAATGTTTCGTTCGTGGAATGAGGGTTTCGGTTTTACAGCGTCTCTGCAAAAAGGGTGGAAGGTTCTTTTAAACCAGGGGTTCTCAACGTGGGGCACAGTCGCAGGTCAGAAGACGGTCAGCTTTTGAGCACGGGCTGGGGGGCCGGTGGGGCCAGGGATGCTGTGTGACATCTAACATCTACGATTTGCTGGCCCGCCCTAATCGCAGTGTTGCCTAGCTTGAGAACCCGCGGTGTAAACGTCGGTTTGCAACCTCAGGCTTTTCCAGCTGCGGTGACAGCTTCTGTTTTCGCAAGCGGTGACGCGCGTGGCCATACAGATCCCCACCCCGCACCGACCCAGATGAGAGGGGGCTGCACCCCCGAGCCTCTCCGATATCCCTTTTGCTCGAGGAATCTTAACGTAGCTGTGTAGTTCCTCGCCCCCAGCGAACAGCTTGGCAACTCCTCTGACCTCTATTCCTGGCCTCTCCGTCTCGCGCTGTGCAAGCTCTACCTCGCGAGAAGAGACCCTCCCCGCCCTGCGACCGCCTAGGTTAGAGCATTGGGCACACTCGCTCTCGTCAAAAAGCCCCGCCTAGTCCCTGGGCCGGGGCGGGGTCTTGAGAAAGCTACCGTTGCCCCGCCCAACCGTCTCCCAACGGCTCTCTCAGTTGGGTTGAGGGGCGGAGGCAGCTTGAATTGTGGAGTGCGCCTGCGCGCGCGTGCGCAGATGTGCGGGGCGTGGCACGCGTGCAGCTCCGCCCAGGCCTGGCGTCTCCGCCCGCCCTATCTCCCAACCTCCTCAGCGTGGCGCCGACGCTGCGTGCGGCGCGGGTTACCCAGTGTGCTCCGCGCGGGGGCAGCTCACTGGAGTTTGGTTCGCGAGGCGGCGGCGGCGGTGGCTGCGGCTCCGGCGGCTCCTCCTCCTCCTTCGGTGGCGGCGGCGGCGGCGGCCAGGGCCCGAGACCCGGCCCCGGCTCCCCTCTCCGCCACGCCGCGCGCCTCCAGATCCCCCGGCGCCGCGGGGAACATGCGGCTCCGCTCCCGGAGGCCGGCGAGTGAGTGACCCCCGTCCCCCGCCTCAGCCCGCCCGCCCGCTGGCCCGGCCGCTCCCCCCCGCCTCGCCCAGGCAATGACAGCGGCTCCGGCGTCTCCGCAGCAGATCAGGGACCGGCTGCTGCAGGCCATCGACCCCCAAAGCAACGTAAGTATTCGCCGCGCGAACGGGGACAGAGGCCGCATGGGCCCGGGACCCTTCCCCTCACCGGGACCCCTCATCAGCAGGGCTTCGGGGGATCCGTCTGGCGCCCACCTCCCCCCGAGGGCCGCTGCCATCTCTGCTTCTCGCCCCCCGGGCCCGGGCTAGGGGCAGGTCGGGCAGCCCGGCAACGCTCGGTACGTAAGGCCGAGGCCTCCGTGCGGCCTGGGTGAAGGGAACAGACGGGGGCTGAAGCCAGAGCTTTCTCCCCGCTTCTAGTGCAGCTCTCCGACCCTCGCTGCTCTGGACAGAGCTTTCCTGCCCCACCGTTCTCTCGGGAACCGAGACCCCCCGGGAAGCCCTCTCGCCGGGGGGAGGGGAAGGAGGAAGGCTGTGAAGCAACTGGTGTCCGGGCTATGACTCGAGTAACCTGTGTCTCCCTTGTCTCGGCCTTAAGGAAGATCAGGGAAGGCCTCCTTTCCTTTTCTCCCGTCTGGAAGCAGCTTCCTGGCTTCTGAGAGAAGCGTCAGCCAGTTTTGTCCCTAGCTGGGTGCCCAGAATATGTGGAGAGTGCCGCTCTGTTCTGTGACTGGATATGCCTTTGCCGAATCCCCCTCTTGGTGGCTCTGGACGAAGGATGATCTTGGAGAGGGTGGGATCTTCCTTTTGCCTTTCTAGGTCTAAGTGCCTCCGACTGACCCAGAGCCTCATTTTTTGGGTAGTGAATTAGAGTTGATTGTTTTCTCTCTCGTTGTCTCCCGTCCATGCTTTGGTTGTCCCTTTTCCTGATCTGAGGGTAAGGGTCTGAGTGTGGTGGTTTGTGACCTAGACTGTCAGGGTTAGCTCATGGTGTCTTTTTCACAGTTGCCCCTTTGCTAAGGCTACTGTTTACAAAGGGATCCCCCTCTGTCCCTTCCGTGTGTGTGTGTGTGTGTGTGTGTGTGTGTGTGTAGGGGAAGATTGATCTGTTCTCTTATTTTCTCCAAGGATTTGTTGGCAATAGGGGTCATTTTTCCCTGTAGTGGGAGCCGGGCTATAGGCAGGTGCAGTGGCATCCAGGTATCAAGTGAGCCCAGTATTTGCAGGGACACCAGGAAGTGACCATTGAGATCACTTTAACATGCTGTGAATGGAAGACAAAATCGTCTTGGGCTTGGTCAGGTAACTTAGGTTTCTCTTACAGTGGGAGCTCTAACATGAGCTTGGCTAATTACTATTAGTGTGCTTCACTCTGTTATTTTTGGATTAATTCACATTAGTTTGTATAATTTTATTGGAGAGTGAGAAGTTGTGATCTTTTTAAGGCTCTGATTACTGCAACATAAGTTAATTATTCTAGCCTAGTCTTTAGTAGTTCCCACCAAAATTGACTTGATGGCAATTGTCTTTAACAAATGTTATATACATTTTTGTTATGGTTTTGGGGGTGGAGTAGGCACAGGCTACATAAAACCTTCTAGAATGTCCTTTTTGCAGTGACTGCCACTGTGATTCTATCCTAATGCTGCGACCCTTTAATATAGTTCCTCATGTTGTGGTGACCCCCAGCCATAAAATTATTTTCATCAACCTTCCTAATGCTGCGACCCTTTAATACAGTTCCTCACGTTGTGGTGACCCCCAACCATTTCATTGCAATGAAAATAATTTTAAGGTAAATTTTATGGTTGGGGTCACCACAACATGAGGAACTGTATTAAAGGGTCGCAGCATTAGGAAGGTTGAGAACCACTGTATTAGAGGATAAGACGTAACATGCAGAAATCTCCAAGGCTATTTTTTCATCTTTTGTGGAGCCAGAGTGTAATTTCTTGAATTCCATGCCTTCACTTTCCTTCTGAAGAATCTGAGAAGTTGCTGAGATACTAGCACTGATCCTTAATGCCACCTAAGAGAGCTTTAGGATCAGGAGCATTTTGACAGCAGTCCAGATGTAGATTAGGTGGGACATTGCCCTCTGAGGTCTTAGTGTTGGGTAAGGTGTTAATCTAATCATGGGGTGGTAGGGAGAGAAGAGGGGGAACAAATTGTAGTTTCCAGAATCTTAGCATGTGCAAAAATATTATGCTCATACAGGCCCATAGTTAGGTCACATGGCCTGAAATTCACATTTTGTATGGGTAATTTTGGGGACATCAGTTGTGGGCATGGGTAGAGTCCTTCTAATGTGTGGTGCATGGGATTGGGACATTGTCTCTTTGAACAATGAGGAAAGTGCCTTCTTTAAAGGCTGCTCTTGTCGGTGACTGTCCTTGAGTATTGTTAAGAGCCATTGAAAGAAGCGTGGCTTTGATTGGACACCATATAGAAAGGTAGATCTTCTGTGGACAAGGTTGCCAGTGGAAGTGGCGTGACAGCTTAGCATGTCTGTGCATCTCCGGTTTCTCTCAGATTGATCTGGGTTCTCTCCACTCCTGGGTAGTTGACACATATTTAAAATGATCATGGAAAAAAAATGAGGACAGTGTTGAGGAGCCAACACTAAAATTAAACCTCTTCTGAGAGAAGCAATAGAGAATTGTGTCATGTAATGCTTACCTTTATGGGCATGCAATTATGGTTAACAAACTTAGCTATTGCTTGAAAAATCAGTGTCAGGCAACTGACCTAAAATCTGCAAGTATCTAAAAAGTTAGGGAAGTGACAAAGTAATATTTACTGACTATCTCATTGACAAAGGAATTTTTTTGTTTTTTCTTTTTGGTGACAGAGTCTCACTTCATCACCCTTGGTAGAGTGCCATGGCTTAATAGCTAACAGCAAATTCAAACTTTTGGGCTCAAGTGATCCCCTTGCCTCAGCCTCTCGAGCAGCTGGGATTACGGGCACCCGCCACAACGCCTGGCTATTTTTTCAGAGACAGGTTCTCCCTCTTGCTCAGGCTGGTCTTGAACTCATGAACTTAGGCAATCCACCTGCCTCGGCCTCCCAGAGTGCTGGGATTATAGGCATGAGCCTCCGCACCTAGCTGACTAAGTTTTTGAGATGAACGTTGTTTCTTTGCTCCAAGTTTTAGCCTCTGGAGTATGTATTTGAAGTTCTCTTGTAGCCGTCTCAGAGTTAATTTCGGCTCGGCGCTTGTGGCTCAACGGGCTAAGGCGCCAGCCACGTACACCTGAGTTCGCGGGTTCGAATCCAGCCTGGGCCCACCAAACAACAATGACGGCTGCAACCAAAAAATGGCCGGGCGTTGTGGCGGGCGCCTGTAGTCCCAGCTACTTGG
>CAUYON010018362.1:0-25075 GCA_963573935.1 Arctocebus calabarensis
CCTTTTGCCTATCTTAGTAAAGGATGCTTACTTCTCTGTAGCACATGACTGAAGATTGGTTATGTTACTTGCTTTCATGGGAAAAAAAAATGTGGGTAGAAATGACATGTGTCACTTCTGAGCAAGACCTCAGGAGGCAGCGCAGAGTTCACTGTGTTCTTTTTTTTTTTTTTTTCCACGTAAGAACTAGCATTGTCCAGGTAGAGGTAAATACATCTGCTTAAATCCAGAGCCAGATATTGTGGAATAAAATTTCATTTGGCCTGAAAGATTGGAGGATAGTTTTGTTTACAAGAGGATACTCTTGTCTACTGAATTAAACAATCATGTCTCAACTTCAGAATTCCTCAAATTTACTACTCTTTATCAACCAAAACCTTCCAACCCTTCATAAAACAGCATAAAATCCAAGTACCTCCACTGAGCCAACACACTTGAAATGAAGTTGGTCCTAGTCTATCTCTGCTATACCATACGACAAAATTATTCCTTACAGCTGCCATTCTGACCTCATTGACCTTCTTTTTCTTCCCAAAGGAAAAGATCCAAATGGATTGAAGCTCAAAACATTTGAAAATTTATCCCTTCAGCCTAAATATCAGTACTTCTGACCCACATATGTCAGCTTCCTCCTGTCACTCGGATTTCATCTCAGACACAATTGCCACATGTACCTACCCCGCTTCTGTCAGAAACTGGATCCTACAACTCTGTTTTCTTTATGTCATCACTATCATTTTCTTTAACTTGCAGTTTACTAAGTAGTTTTATGTATCTTCTCACTAGTTTCTAAGCAACTTGAAAGCAAATGGCAATTGTTTCCTGGCACGGCATAAATAAACCATAAATGCTTTCTGAATAAATGATTGAGATGAAAAATGACACCACTTGCAGGAGATGAATCTGACAGGGAACTCCTACTGTTAATTTAGGAGAAACATAAAAGATATCAAGGCATTTTCTGTCACTGCCTGAATTTCCAAAGCTTCTGAAAGCTTTCCAAAGCTTTCCAGAGTAAGACTTTAAAAAGATCATCACTCGAATAAATCTAGTATGATTTCCTCTAACTGTATCATCATCTATAAATGTTCAGAGGCAGATTAAAGTGGATGATAATACTGCTGGTCTGTAGCAATTGAAAATCCATGTTTATAGCGCACTTTGAATTTTCAAATGTTGAGGAATGTTTTTAGTTACAGAGAATTGTGAATAAATTTAGTAACAATAATTTATATGCTCTATAGTTTCAGTGTGTCCCCTGAAGATCACGTGTAGGAAACTTAGTTCACAATGCTACAGTGGCACCTTTCAGATGAGGTCCTAAGCGCAGAGCCCTCATGAATGTATTAATATTGTTGTAGCAGGAGGGAGTTCATTATTTTGAAAGTGAATTTGTTATAAGAATGAGTTCAGCCCTCTTTTGCTCCCTCACCACGAGATGTCTTCTGCCATGTGTCGTGATGCAGCAATAGGGTCCTCATCAGAAGCCACCCTTCCATCTCGGATCTCCCTAAGTTTCCATTGTATATAAATTTCCCCATCTGTGGTATTCCTTCATAGTGGCACAAAATGGAACTAATACATGAAGGCAAAATCTGGATTGTTCTGGTTAATAGAAGCAGTTTATACACTGACAGGGATAGTCACAAGGAAGTTTGTTTGATTCTCAGCATTCTCGTTTCTGCATCTATTTCCTCAATATGCAAGAAATAATTATGTTCTTTTCCATGTATAACTACAAGTGAGAAGATCTAAATTCAGCTGACAAAAACCAAGCTGGGATTCACCGGATTCAAAGAGGAAACCTTTGCTTGATCCAAATGACAGCAGTTTAGACTATAGTTGTTCAATTATGGGGCACTTTAGGGATTCATGAAAAATGATTTCAAAGAAAATATTTTCTCAGTTATTTCAGGGAACCAATATAAAATGATCATTTTATTACATAAAATCTTATCTAATGGAAAAATTGTTTATGTAGAACTAGACGTGTTCAAGCTAGTTATAACATCTGAAGATAATGCATGCATATAACCTGGTCTTACTGAAATTCACACGGTTTTAACATAATTAGCAGAGGTAAATGTTAACCAAATAATTTATTTATTGATGTTTTTGTCACTTCTAACTTTTCTTTTTTGAGACAGAGTCTCCCTATGTTTCCCTTGGTAGAGAGCCACGGCATCACAGCTCACAGCAACCTCAAACTCTTAGGCTTAAGTGATTCTCTTGCCTCAGCCTTCCCAGTAGCTGGGACTACAATCACCTGCCAGAGCACCCGGCTATATTTTTGTTGTAGTTGTCATTGTTTAGCAGGCCCAGTTGGTTTGAATCTTGCGTCAGTGTATGTGGCTGGTGCCCTAACCCCGAGCCAGTTCTCACTCCTTAATATCATTATACTTCCAATTCTGAGTTCCCTTATCAGCTTAAGAAAGTAATTAAATTCGATTGAAAAAAATGTAAGATTTCTACAGTTAAAACTACATAAACATGTTACAAATTCTAACCAACCTGACCCAAACAATCAACGCAGTTTTCATCAAACTCCAAGCAAGAATTTTTATTGGTAGAAATTTGCTATCTGACTCAAACGTATGGTATGGTAAGGGCAAAGAATATAGAATAGCCAAAAATAGTCTTAAAAAAAAAAAAAGCAAAGTTTGTTAGGTTGACTTTATCAGATTTTTGGGAAGGGATGCAAAGAAAGGGTTTTTAAGTCGGATGGGAGGAAAACCTGGCCTGCTGAACGGGGAAGTTGGAAGGGCCCAGAAGAATGAGGGTAGGAAGTAACCTAGGTAACCAGTAACCAATAGAAAGAGTCAATCAGTGACCAATAGAAAAGGGCAAGACTGCCTGGAGGCACAGACAGGCCAATGAAAGACTTGCAACCAATTTCAAAGGGAGAGAGTATTTATACCCCTGCAGGTATTTGCAGCTCCATCTCTCTCTTGCCTTTGCTCTTACCTGGGAGGGACCAACTCCAGCTCTCTTTGGAAGTGCTCTAAACTTTCTTTTTGTTCTTCCTAAATAAAATCTCTTTGTTGCTAGGAAACTTGTAAAGGTTACTTTGCTTTCTGTCCACAATGCCTGTGGACAGGCATTAGTTTTATTTTCAGTTTCCAGCACTTTTGCTTTCAATTACCTCGGTGCCTCGGTTGAACTTCCCAGCTCAGCCATATAATGGAAGCAGGTCAACCAAGTCCATGGAACAGAGACCTCACTGCCAACATTTTAATATCTATTACAAAGATATATTCATCAGGAGCCTATGATATTGTCATAAAATTAGAAAAAAAGAGGCCGTGGAACTGAGTAGAAAGTCTAGTAGTAATACTCATGTGTACACAGTTCAAAATGCAATGGAGACAAGTAAAATGTATTTTCAATAGATGATATGAAACACCAGAACGAATTTGTTGAAAAATGTTGAAGTTCAACTCCTACCTCGACCCAAACACAATCATTACTTCATGTGAACTTAATTGTCTGACCATGTATGTCTTTCTGAGAGTTGGTATTCAAAATACACAAAATGCTTTCACAAATAAAAGATAAAAGACAAATTGCTCAATTACAATGAGATGAAAAAGATAATAAAAATGGTGCACAAAAGAAGGTGTATCAATGGCAGATAGACAGCAAAAACGCTCCTCAATATCTGTGTTTAGAAATATCCAAATTAAAATCGTATAAGTAAAAAAAAAACACTGTAATGACTAAAATTAAAAGGACTAAAACACTGAGAATTGGCTAAGGTGTGGATATACTGGAATCTTCATACTTTACTAGGAACACAAACTGTTTCTGCCAGTTAGGAAAATAGTTTCTAGTTTCTTATAAAGTTAGACATACAGCTACCCATGACCTGGTAATTTTATTTTAGATTTTTCGTTTAGAGAAATGAAGGTATACATACACAAAAAGACATGTTTACAAGGTCTGTGGCAGTATGAACTAGAAATTTCTGTAATTAAATTGTGTAATCAAACACTGAAACAAATAAACATCCTCAGCATGAAAATAAATAAGTCCATTATAGTACTTTCTTGCATTGGAATATAATTAGAAAAAAAAAATAGGAGCATGTGGAACAACGTAGATGGATCTCAAAAATATCATATTGAATGAATGAAGCCAGACCCAAAAAACTACTGAATTCCATTACATGAATATCAACAATAGGCAAAAGCAAGTTACAGTGACGAAAACAAGAACAGCAATGTCTTCTGGGTATTGGGATTGAATGGATGGGGGCACAAAAAAAAATTGCTACAATTATAGAAACCTTTATTTTATTGGTGGTTGATTTTTGCCAACATTAATAAAATTTATACACTGTTTCACAGTACATAAAATTTATCTCAAGAACAAATGAGCAAATAAAAATGAGTTAATAAAGTATTAGATTATTTAGTCTATTTTTAACCTGTAGGATAAGTAACTTAGACTTTATTGTAAAAAATAATGATAAGGCATTGGGAGATTACAATCACTCCTTAAAATAAGAATGTGTTAATTTATATTTTTAAAACACTCTGAAACTTGTATATTTTCTTTCCTTACTATCATCAGTTGTGAAAAGTGACAATTTAAACAGGAGCATAGTTATATCTTCAAGAAGTGTTAGCATTATTAATAATTGCTTATTGGCTTTTTCAAGAGAATATAGAAATAATTTTACTATTAAGAATCAGATTTGTGTTAGGCTTGATTGTCAAGTGAAGAGGATTCACCCTTGTTTCTCTAATTAAGCAGTATTTTATAACTCAAAAAAATTTTTCAAAAAAAAAAAAAAGTACCTGAAAGGAAAGATAGAGACTCTATTTTAACACAGTGTTAAAAAGCAAACTGCCCAAGGTATAGCATCTTTATACTAGATTTTGCCCAACTTGTTATTATTATATTTGCTTTTATTTGGAAACTTGTATATACTGCTTTTAGAAAATTATTGATTTAAAGATTGAGAATAGTAAGACTTTTAAAATAAATTGAAATTGCTATCAGTTATTATCTCAAAGATGAGCAGGTAAACTTAACTAGAAAAAAAGATATCTGGAGCTTTTATGCAAAATTCTTTTATAATAGTAATGAATGTCTCTCAGAGCCTCTCAATTTGCTTCCTTGGGTCTTTTTTTTTTTTAATCTCCTATACAGTGTTATGTAAATTTTCTGTAGCTGCCATAATAAGTTAACTCAAGCTAGTGGTTTAAAGCAATAGAAATTTATTTTCTTACAGTCCTGAAGCCAAAAGTCCCTAATCGAGGTGTCAGCTGACCACACTTTCCCTGGAGACACTAGGAAAAAATCCAGTCTTTGCTTCCTTCAGCTCCTGGTAGCTGTAGGCATTGCTTGACTTGTGCACATCACTCCAACCTCTGCCTCCAAGGTCACCTTGCTTCCTCCTTTCTGTCTTCTCTTCTGACATCTTTTATAAGGGCATTTGTCATTGGATTTATGTCCCACCCAGATAGTCCAAGATGATCTCCTAATTTCAAAATCTTTAACTTAATTACAGCTGCAAAGACTTTTTTTTTTTCCCTAAACAAGCCGACAATCACAGTATCTGAGCATAAAGACATGGATGTATCTTTTGGAGGGCCATTGTTCAATCAGTACATGAGTCAATTAATTTCAAATGAGCATTGCCCTGTGCTGAACTCTGTTGGAAACTGTAAGAGAGGACAGGCAGAATAATGGTTATCTGCACAAGTGCTTGATTTATATATCAGCTCAATCTCTTAAAGGTGAATTATGCAAACACATTTCAATCATCTTTAAAATTGGGATAAATAACTACAACAAACATTTTTGGGGTAGTTAAATAGGAACAATGAATCATTTCTTGGCACATATTGGTTGCTGGTTATTTTAGCTATTATTTCCTAAATACAAAAGTCACATTCACTGATGTTAACATACTTTTACTTCATCAAATCAATACCTGATGAAAGAAAGTGTAATGCAGAATGCTTCCAACTTACCTGGCACATATTTGGAGTTGGTGGTCTCATCATGGAAGCAATTTATCTTTCTAGCTATTTTAGTTCCCGTTCTACTGATAAAATGTTGTTTGTGTTCCTTGCTTTATATCACCTAGCAACTGAGGAAGTAGATCAGATGTAAGATGAATGACCTGAGAAAGATAGCCTGGAATTTAAAGTCTGACAATGGCACAAGATCATCTATGCGCGTGTTTTTCTTCCTTTCTCCTACTTTTAGCTAACCGCTCTTGTTTCTTTCTACCTGAACTCTTCCATAGGCAACTTACCAAAAGAACACATGTTGAAAAAAAGCGCAATAAAGTAAAATAATAAAATCTAACTAAACCAAAATAGATTTATCTTTTCCCACCAGCAGACTTTCTGGGTTTATAATTCTGCATCATTCTGCTCTGAGACCCACTGACTGATGCTCCCAGAAGGCAGATGCTAGCCGTCCCCCTCCTCCCCATCTGCAAGTTTACCAACACTCAGTTGTACCTGCTTCAAACCCTATTTGTTGGCTCGGCACCTGTAGCTCAAGCGGCTAAGGCGCCAGCTACATACACCAGAGCTGGTGGGTTTGAATCCAGCCTGGGCCTGCCAAACAACAATGACAACTACAATAAAAAAAAATTAGCCAGGCGTTGTGGCGGGTGCCCGTAGTCCCAGCTACTTCGAAGGCTGAGGCAAGAGAATCACTTAAACCCAGGAGTTGGAGGTTGCTGTGAGCTGTGACGCCAGAGCACTCTACCCAGGGCGACAGCTTGAGGCTCTGTCTCAAAAAAAAAAAAAAAAAAGAAAAAGAAAAAGAAAGAAAGAAAAATACCTATTTGTTTCAAAAACTACAAATGTAAAACAAAGATGGTTATTTTTATAAAAATAAAGTTGAAATATTTAGCAAGTTTAGATACATGTAAGGATGTCATTTAAAGGTGCTTCTAAAATATTAAAGCTTCAGACTTCTCAATAAATCTTGCATTCAAATTGCTTCACCGATATTTGTATGTCTTTATTACCCTTCAGGAAAGTGACATTAGAAATTGCAGTTTAAGCAGAAAAGCCAAAAGGCCCTTTGAAAATCTAATCAGTAACCTCAAATCAAAGAAAAATTTTGTTCATTCTATATGAGGAGATTAGCTAATATATTAGTTTGGGAAAGCCATCATAACAAAGTAACACAAACTGGGTAACTTCAAATAAACAAACAAACAAAAAGAGTGTACTCTCACAGCTTTTAAATCATTTTGCAATTAAACAAAATAGCCACATGTTAGTTGCATCACATAAAAAGAGTAAATGACTTTAATCAGGAATACACAAAATACATATGGTTACAACTGGGTCTTCCATAGGGGATATAGTGCAAATTATAAAACTTTTATTATATATTTAAGCTTCTGTCACAAGAAGAAAGAAAAAGAACAGCAAATCAAACCTAAGAAACATAGAAAAGGGAAAAAAGAAAGATCAGAACAAAGAAATAAAAATATTAAAACTAAATGGAAAAGATTAAAAGCCATAATTGATTCTTTTAAGAGATTAATAAAATCTATAAGAAAAATTCAACTTTAGTACTAGGAATGGAAAAGAAGACCTTATTGAAAATTTGATAATGTCAAAAAATAATACAAATGATGAATAACTTTAGGGCAGTGAGCTTGATAATCGAGTGAAATGAAGAATTACCCAAAAATAACATAAATAAAACCTACACCTTACTGGAGCTGACAAAAGAAGAAATAGCAAATATAATAGTTTGATATCTATCAAAAAATTGGATCTATTACTGAAATCTTTGACACAAAAATGTCTCCTGGAAAAGATGGACTCACCAACGCATTCTTCCAAATATTTAAGGGGAAAAAATAGCAATGTTAGAAACTTTTCTAAAGAACAGACTTTACGAAGCTCCTTGGGTTGCTTGTAAGTTCACAAATTTTATTAATTCCAAAACTCAATGAAAATTTAGTGAGGGATTGGACACATTATAAGAGGGACTTTACCTAACAAATGCAACAGTGTAACCTAATTTTTTTGTACCCTAAATGAATCCCAAACAATTAAAAGAAAGAAAGAAAATTAAGTGGGAGAGGCAGGGGCAGAAGGTGATAGGAAAAGAACCTACCCAACGGGTACAGTGAACAATGTCTGGGTTTTGGGCACACTTAGAATCCTGACTAAAGCATTATAAAAGCAATCCATGAGGCCCAAAACATTTATACCTCCATAATATTTCAGGGGAAAAATAAGAGGAAAAAATTCCAGCCACTATCTATTCAAAAATTTTTTCCTGTCTCCTCTTATTCTTTGCTCATTTCCGGGACTTTAATTACAAATATTTTAAAACATTTAATAATTATCTCACAGGTTTCAAAAAACACTTCTCAGTTTTATTTTGCATTATTATTTTCTTTTCATTGAGGCTTAACTTGAATAATTTCTTTGGACTTGTCTTCACTATCTTTCACTGTGTATAGTCCATGGTTCAGTCCGCAGGATGAATTTTTCATTTCTGATATTCTTCTTCTGTTCTGGTATCTTATTTTTCTTATACTTTACATTTTTCTGCTCCAATTCTCCTTTTGTTCTGAATTTTTCCACCTTTCTACTAGATCAACTTAATATATTAACAATACTTATTTTAATGTCTTTGTCTTCTAATCCTAATACGATGACAACTTACGGGTTAACTTTTATTGCCTCTTTTCCCCCTCTTGCTTATGGTTCACTGGCTAGTGGTTCATTATTTATCTCATAAATTTTAAGTATAGTATTTTGACATCTGTTTAAAGACAAAATGAAGAACATAAAAAACATGACACTTATGCCCAGACAAGGAAATATTTCTTCCTGTATGAGGCCACTACAGAAGGAGGGGAAAATAATCTATGCTTAACTAGTCTGGGCCTTTGTTGCAGATTTTATTTGCCTGTGCACCAGAGGGGACTCTCACTTCACTCCTGGCGGTACATACAGTATTTTGACTCTGAGGTCAGAATATTTCTTTCAGGATAGCTGGGATTCTGAGCACTACTCCAGAAATCTCTTTGCTTTTCCATTCACTTTGCTTTCACAGATTCTGAATTATGGGAGATTTGTCTTTCGGTTTCATAGTCCAGTATTCAACATTCCACGTGACTGGAAACTTCTCTCTTGCTCTTTTTCCCCCTCCAGTCCCCTTGGCTTTTCACTTTTGAAAGCTCTTTCTCAGCCTTGCTGCACTTTCCTAGCCAACCTCTGTGAACTCACTGAAGGCCTGCTGTGCATGCTGGGCATTCCCCTCAGCTGTTGGACTTGCAGCCCCCAGGCGCTGGTCTGCAATGATGGAAGCCTGTGTGCTTCCAGGGAGTCTTTCACAGCCCCTCTACCTGCTCTCATGTATCAACAGGTGTTGTGACTCCTGTGCTCAGTGAAGGGCCTGTACATCCTGAGGGTCTTTCTCAGGCCTCTTGCCCTGTGTCCAGTCGTCAGCACACTCTGCCATGCACCAGTGGCCTTGGGTATCTTGGAGAACTTTCTTTGAGTTCTCTTGCTCTGTTCCTATCCCGCTGTGTACCTGGTGAAGCCCCCCAGCTATGAGGAGCACTCGCCCAGACTTTCTGTTTTTCCCAAACTATTTAACGCACTGTTATTAAAGTTTCAGAGTAAAACAATTAAAGGATGAGCCCGAATTATGATTCCTTGGAAAACTTAGTCTCGCTGGACCATATGTAGCCCTTACAATTCTTCAGTTCTTTCTAAGTTCTGATAGTCTTTTCTTATGTTGTTCAATGACAGGTTCACTCTTTTCCCACATATGCACAAAGATAAAAGCATTTGTAGTTCCTTTCTTTCCCAGGACGGGATCCTCCCTTGTTGAAATATAATTCATTTAGGTTTCTATTCATCATAAGTTCTCTGAGAGGATTAAAAATAAAAAAAACATGGTTTTTGCAAGTTATTCAATCCGTTCTTCTAACACCAAATTTTTTTTTAATAGGACAAAGAAAGTCCCAACAATAAATAAAATATTGTAAGTGCAACTTCATCACAATTAAACACTTCTGCTTATCAAAAGACTCCATTAAGAAAGTAAAAATGGAATCTATTAAGAAGGAGAAGATATTTTTATACATGCAACCAAAAAATGATTTACATCCAAATAAGAAAATTGCTTCTACAAAGAAATCAGTAAAGTGCAGACACCCAACTAACTAGGAAAAAATAATCAAAAGATATAAAAAATGTATTTCATGAAAGAAGTCATACAAGTGATTGATAAGAATTTGAAATGTGTTCTATCACATCACATTATTCATCAGGAAAAAGTAAGTTAAATGCAAAATGCACAATGTACTTCGTACTCAATAGGATGTTAAAATTTAAAAGGTTAACACTATCAAATATTGGCCAAGATTTGAAGCCACCTCTACATACTGTTTGTTGGTGCAAAATAGCCATTTTGAAATACTCTGCCATTATCTGCCAAAGCTCCCTATGTGTGTACCCTCTGACTTGGCCATTTTATTTATAGGTATATAACCGATATAAATCTGCACACATGATCACTGAACTAGTCTAAAAGAATTTTTATAGCATCCCTTTTTTAATACTCAAAAAATGAAGAGGCCGAGTGCAGTGGCTCATGCCTGTAATCCTAGCAGTCTAGGAGGTTGAGGTAGGTGGATTGCCTGAGCTGATAGTTCAAGACCAGCAAGACCTCATCTCTAAAAATAGCCGAGCATTGTGGCTGGTGCCTGTAGCTCCAGCTACTTGGGAGACTAGGGCAAGAGAATCGCTTGAGCCCAAGAGATTGAGGTTGCTGTGAACTCTGATGCTATGGCACTCTACCGAGGGCAACAATAGTCTTGATAAACCAGGGCACTCTGACGTCATGGCACTCTACCAGGGCAACAAAATGAGACTCTGTCTCAAAAAAAAAAAAAAAAAGAACTCCAAATATTCTTGAAGAGCAGCTATTATGAACAAATCATGAAATAATCACATAATGAAATATTGTGTAGCAACAAGAATGAACTATCGCAAGACACAACTTGGGTGCATCTCACAGATACTGTGTTGACTGAATGAAGCCAAACAAAAAAATTTCATTTTTAAGAAATGAAACACAGGCAAGATAAATACATTGTAAAAGTCAGAATAACGATTTTTCTGGTTTGTTGCAGAATAGGGGTATATGTTAGTGGTATCTTGAACTGTTCTGGTATACTATTAACAAGAGAGTCAGGTGCCCATATATAAACACTCATTAAGCCATACACCTGAAATTTTACCATTCAATGTATGTTATGCTTTGATTTTTAAAAAGTGGCAGCACTGAACCTCAAAACCCCTTTTACAACTTACTCAACATAACTAAAATATGATTACTGCTGTTACTTCGTCAAGGTGAAAATTATTTAGAAATTTGCCTTTTCTTTTTTTCATTTAGTAAATATTCACTGTGATATCAAAAAGTTGGTTTTCTTGTATTTGAATACGTGATATAGTTATTTAATGTAAAATAAAAAACTCCACATTATCACAACTAGACAGCTAGACAATTCCCTTCATTTGGCAGGTTCATAATTATTATAATTCCTGACCTTGAAATCTTCTTTCTTACCTCCTATCAGTTCACTTATTCCTTTTAAAAGTCATTTTAAATATATTAAAGTGTTCTGTTCAGGAATGGTTTAGCAAGACGATAAGCATGCCAGATTACCAGAATTATCTTAAATCTAATTACAAATTTCAAACAAAACATTTCACACTTTTATGTCCAGTTCATGATGTATAATTTCACTAACATGGTTTCTAAACTCAAACTGTAAGTTCATTTTCAATGAGACTAGTTTTCCATAGACAGTCTCCCAATCCTGAATTATCCAGGCTATATTTCAAAGTGCCAAGGACCTGTGAGCTTCAACCATTCTCAACTAGCTTTATGTCAGTTTCTTGAGTCAGTGTTCCAAGACCAGGTAGGTAGCATTGTATCAGACCTCCCAGCAAGGAGTCAAGTTTGAGGATCAGAGACCTCCCAGATGGTGCTTCATCCCATCACGGCTCTGCATAGTTTCCCACTGCTGGTAGGCACAACTGCTCTGCTTCCTATTGCTAGACGACATAGGTCAGTAGAGCCCTGAGTTACTCAGGGTGTATGTGAGTAAGTTTGAGATACTACCCTCATTTCTGCTTGATCATTAAAACCCTTTCCTCTAAAGCCTTTATTTAGTTCTCATAGCATTGTGTGTTTCCTGTTTCAGCTCAAACTCACCAAACACACTGCTAATTACTTTTCAATCTCTAAAGATGTTCATTCCTTTTTTTATTTGAAAAAACAACTGCATAATTTAAAAGCATGTAGTGTTGTATATGTGTGTGTTTGCACTGAGTAGGGTTGTCTTTCTACATTAGCTGGGTTCACCATATAGACCAGAATTTTATTGTACTTATAATTTGAAAATAGATAATTATTTTTAGAAGCAAGTGGATTTTCAGACACTTCTTTATTTATGCACATGCAATTGCTTCTAACCCGAACATTTTACTAGATTAAAATTTAAGCAATATATAAACAAGCCCAAGGATTATTTGGTTATTGATCTCTGCTATCTTTTTATATTAGTTGGAGAATATATTTTTGAATTTTTGGATACTTAGGAATAGTCACTGAGTAGCAGTTCTTTATAATTAGCATGGAGGCCTAAATAGAAAACTCATAAAGACACTCATTTAATTATAAGGAATTGGTTATGTGAAAATCTTGTTTTCAAATCAGTCTCCATGAAATGGAAGCCACCTGCTCTGTAGCTGGCAGACAAACTCAGCTAATGATCTGGTGATTTCTATTAAACAAGTCCAGCCACTTCTGTTTCCAGCCTTTCTCTTTGATGTGCAGAAACATCCCCACCTTGTGCTCATAATACTTGTTTCATTAAAAGACAGGACCCCACAGCACATTCCAGCTTCTCTTTTATGTCTTGCATAATATATACACGTGAATTTGTCTATCCTAAAACACGTCTTTCTCCTTTCTTTAAAACATAACCCTCTCATTTCCCTCAGTGTGTTCTGATTGTCTCTACTCACCCATCTCTGTAAAAATCAAGAGTTTTGGCAGCATATGAGCCTATATCTTATGAAGCTATTTATTGGGCTTTGTCCTATTTAGTCTGGAACTTCATACTCAGTAGGGGGTAACATCTCCTATGTAGGATCAGTGGTCTTTAAGCTTGAAACTCTGAGCAGAGTTTTGGTGTGGCCTTCCTCAGACTCGAAGACTGTTCTAATCTTTATATATCTTGGCAATGCATATTTCTGAATAATTTACAGAATGCATTTATGTTAGAAGTTCATTCTTAATTTTTTGCAATTTGATACATAGGGCCTTATGAAAGACCACTATACAGTCCAAACCTATAGGTTCTAGAGAAATTGTACTAGTAAAGGAGGTTATTGTTAAGTAGTGTAAAAGATAACACTATATCACATTATATAGGAAATTTCAAAAATTACTATTTTGATAATAACAACAATCCCCAAACAGAGTAATTTAGTTTTTTACAAAATTTGCTTTTGTCTGCTAGGAAACATATACATAGGATTTCTGTGATTTTGTTATCCATGAAAGATCATATTGTGATATATGTAAGTCCATAGGGTCCAAATGAACCACGGTTGATCTGTTCATGCTATTTTGTTAACATCAAGCTAGATCAAGAGTTTGGGGATAGATGAATCTCAGAAGAAGGGAACCTCAGATATAAAATTTCTCAATATAATCTAAAAGATACATTTTAAGAAAAGTAGTGATTTAACTTCCAGAATAAAAATTGTTCTTTATTGCACGGTAGTATTTGAAATGATTTCTATTCAAAACCGCTGTCAAACCTGGCTTCAAAATAAGGTCTTGTTTTTGTCACCTGAATGTAGCATTGATGGCAATGAAATAGGTCAGGAACTAGTCAATGGTAAACGAATAAAAAAAGCCATGATGAGCAGAAAAGCCATATCATATGAATATGGCAAAAAATAAACAAACGGAAAACCTAAATGATGGTCTGTGTAGGTAAGTCACATTTATTAGAAGCTAGAACAAGTTGTTAAAATAATGATTTTAAAATAATGCATGTAGCACCATGCCAGGCCCACAGTTGGTACTCAATAAATATCTGTCAGTATTGTTTATTATTTGATTAAATTGTGGAATATTATGCAAAAATAATTTTTCATTACTTTGTATTTTACGTTTGAACATATTTTAAGGAATAGCTCCCACTAATAGGTGAAGTAAATTCTAGAGGCAGACATGTCTATAAAACCAAAGGTTTCTTTACATTTCAGATTTAAAATGAACAAAAGAAACCATACTTCATTTTGTTAAGTTTTCTTTAATTTTTCAGCCTAGGATGCTGCCTATTTCTGCAGTTGAGAAATACCGATCTTCTGCATCAGTGGATCCTTGCCTTTATTTTTTTTTTAATTCTCACATTGATTCAGTTGCATCAGTGGATCCTTGCCTTTATTTTTTTTTTAATTCTCACATTGATTCAGTTGCAAGGAAAAGTTTCAAAATATTATAAGAATAGAAGCTAGTCTCTAGTCTTACATCTGATGATTTTCAGAAAAGAAACAAAACAAAACAAAACAAAAAGGACAGTGAACCAAGAACTCCAAACAAGATTCTCGGTATTTAAAGATAAATTTTGGATTTCAAAAAATGCTTTTTTCTCTTTCAGGTGTAGGCCTTCTCCCACTGAAATCATGTTGTTTGTTCTTCTGGTCTTTACTAAAGTGTTTTGTAAAAGACCACATGAAAATTAAAACTGAACTCTCTTCATTTTCTTTGCTGTGCTCTGCCCTCTCACCTAAGAATTCAGTTTTAATAGCTGCAGGGATGTAAGGCACTAGAAATGACCAGAACTAAAAGTGATCTAAGTCTATCTTTTTAAATATAATGCCATTATTGCAGGAAAACGAGGCCCACTGGAAAGAAAGCACCCCCAAAATCAGTATTTAAGAGAGGAAGGGCTTTATTTTAGCTGGGTAAAGTCCAAAAATGGCTGAGGACTGGCTCTTCCCTTTCCCTTTTACCTCCAGCCAGGGCTTACTTGTCCACAGGTCCCCTTCTCAGGGGTCAGTTTGAATCCAGCTGGAGAAAAGGCAGAGTGGAAGCCAGCGTTAGCTTCCAGGTCCCAGAAGTTAAGTTCCTGCAAATTCCTCAGAGCTGAGTCACACTTTGCAGGAGTGTCCTTGGGCTCCTCTGAAACACCATTTTGGTGTTTTACACCTTACTTTTTCTGGGTCTCCTCTCCCCATTGCACATAATTAGCATTTAAAAAGAACAACAAATGCTATTCGGGCCCAGTGGGGGCTTCTATCTTGGGAAGGGTGGAATCCCTGAGTGAAAGAGCAGAGGCTACCATCCTCTTTCTTGTTCAGAGCTCCAACCTCCGTGAACCTACCAAGATTAGGGCTTCTTTTCATGCCAGGTGGTCTCCCACGGCAATGTTATAGGGAGTCCCTGGACATTCCCCACCCTGCAATAATTTTGTTAGATCCTCCACTTGGATGACTATTTTTTTTTAAAAGAAAACAGAATATAAATGGGGATTTTTAAAAAATGTTAAAAGCATTGAGTTAGAGCTTTTTCCTCACACTTGTCCATTTAAAAATATCAATTCAATCCTCTCTACTATTGAGTTTCTCATCTGATTTTTAAAGTAGATTTAGATGGCCCAAAATTTGAAAGTTAAAGAAATGACCTTAGTTAGTACATAAATACTGAGGTGAAATTCTGGTAAATTGTTTAAACGGGCACGTTCTTCCTTTCACGTGGGTGATATCCTGTCAGATTTCTACAAGGATGGGTAGACTGAATTGAAAAATCCCATACAGGCTCAGCGCCTGTGGCTCAGCGGGCTAAGGCGCTAGCTGCCGGGTTCGAATCCAGCCCGGGCCCGCCAAACAACAATGACGGCTGCAACCAAAAAGTGGCCAGGCGTTGTGGCGGGCGCCTGTAGTCCCAGCTACTTGGGAGGCGGAGGCAAGAGACTTGGGTGAGCCCAGGAATTGGAGGTTGCTGTGAGCTGTGATGCCATGGCACTCTATCCAGGGTGAAAGCTTGAGGCTCTGTCTCAATAAATAAATAAATAAAATTTTAAACAATTATGTAAACAAAGCATTTTATCCAACAAGTCTTGGCCCCTTTATTTATTTATTTTTCTTTTACATACTTGAGGATTGCTCTTATAGGGTCTAGGTGTGGAGCTTAATCTATTTGCACCAACAGAACACTTGTGATATTACAAAATTCCTCTATTTTCAGATTAATTTTATTCAAAACCTATGGATTACCTATCCAGCTGTTACGTATTTTTTTTTTTTTTTTTTGAGACAGAGCCTCAAGCTGTCACCCTGGATAGAGTGCTGTGGCATCAGAGCTCATAGCAATCTCCAATTCCTGGGCTCAAGTGAGTCTCTTGCCTCCGCCTCACAAGTAGCTGGGACTACAGGCACCCGCCACAATGCCCGTTTGCAGCTGTCATTGTTGTTTGGCGTGCCCTGGCTGGATTTGAACCCACCAGCTCGGGTGTACATGGCCGGCGCCTTAGCCCGTTGAGCCACAAGTGCTGAGCCTGTTCTGTATTATTGACTGGCCATAGATACTAAAATCTACTCATGAAATCAGTGGGCAGTCTTTGCCTTCAAGGGTTCTATTACCTCTCTATCCTCTGGGACAGGCCTAGGGGCCTACCCTGTTGCAGGCCCCAATAGTAGGCTGGTAAAGACACATTTTCAAAGTTGGAAAAAGCATTTGCTAGGTAGTGAAGCTCACTGTACATGTAAATAGCAGGTAGATCCTAAGAAGAAGGCCAAGTTGTACTTATACTGGATTTAACATGGGAGAGGAGGCCAGTGATTTGGGTTCGTTTTTTTTTTCTCTCTTTTTTCTCTCCTTTCTTATTAACATAAAGGGCAGAACTAGATTTTACAGTTCAAATTTTTAAAAATGTATTGTCTGCTCTCTACCAAAGCAATTTATATATATTCTATATAGTTGGAAAATACAGAGGTCACAGTGGAAAATTAAAATCTCACAAATGGGTGAAATGTTTTTTGGTTTAGAGATGGGGTCTTGTTCTGTTGCCTCTAATTCCTGGGTTCAAGTGATCCTCCTGCCTCAGCCTCCCAAGTAGCTGGGACAACAGGTATGTGCCACCATACCCAGCTGATTTTTGTAATTTTTTTAGAGATGGGGGATCACTATGTTGCCTAAATGGTTTTTGAACTCTTGGGCTCAAACAATCCTCTGGTGGGAACTTTTAGGAAGACAGGGTTAAGGTTGAATATGGGAAGAACTTGATAACAATTATAAGAGAGTTCTTGGTCACTGGCAGTATTAACAAAGCAGAGAACTGGATAATCAGCCTCTCTAAGGATTTCTGGCTCTGATTTTCATGACAGGTGTAGCCCATCCTCAGCCTCCTGGGTTCTAAACAGTACACACCTTCCCCACACCCTTCTCCTTCCCCCACACCCCTCTCAGAGCAAAGGAGGGTAGAGTGAAGCTGGACTCTGCGGAGTGGTGGCAGAAAAGGATTGTGAGTCCCAGGGAGGGAATCACCTATTTGTTCCTTTGTTCATCATTCATTCATCCACTCAATCCTTAATTTTTTTTTGTTGTTGTTTCTGTTTTTTTGTTTGTTTTTTGGCAGAGTCTCACTCTGTTACCCAGGCTAGAGGGCTGTGGCATCAGCCTAGCTCATAGCAACCTCAAACTCCTGGATTAAAGTGATGCTCCTTCCTCAGCCTCTTGAGTATCTGTGAGTACAGATGCCCACCACAATGCCTGGCTAATTTTTCTATTTTTAGTAGAGATGGGGCTGTGGCCTTTGCTCAGACCAGTCTCAAACTCCTGAGCACAAGTGATCCTCCTGTCTCAGCCTCCCAGAGTGCTAGGATTGACACATGGCGCCTAGCCATCAACCTTTAAATTTTAAATATTTACCAAGGGCCTACTATGGTCTGGACACCACACCATGCTCTGGGGATGTTCTGTGAAAAACACAAACCCTCGACCAAGTGCCTATGGGGACAATAAAATTACAGAGGTAAAAATTTAATCACAATTATTAACACCAAGAAGGAATAGAATAAGATGCCTTGAGAAATCAATCATGGAGGAAGCTATTCTGGTGAGGAAGTCAGGGAAGATGTTTTAGAGGGAGTCACACATGAAGCTGAGCCCTGTGAGATGAATAGGAGTTAGCGGGGCCTGGAGAGTGTGGGGAGAAACCCTTCCACAGTAGGCGTGCGGGTGTCCAGGTTCAGGAAAAGGGGAGCCGGCAGAAGTAGGGCTCTGGCTGATGCAGGCTGGCCCTGGGCCAGGGAAGCCTCCCCAGGGGTGTGCGAATTTATCCTGAGGATAACAGAATCACTTGTAGAATTTTAAGCAGAAGAGTGACGTGATTAGTTTTGTGTTTTTAGGAAATTATTTGGCTGCTGTAGGGAGACTGCCTTGCTGGGATGTAAGATTGGAAACACATTCTAGGCCCCTCTCTAAGTTTAGAGCAGTGTTTTCAACCCTTTTTGAATCTCACGGCGTACTTGAGCCTAATAGTTAAACTTTTGCAGCACACTTAAGTTATGTTGGTCCAAAAAAATAGTGAAAAAAAGAATGTACTTAACTGTGCTTTGAACTTCTTACAAAAATAATTTAATTAACAATCTTTAAAAATTTTCGCAGCACCCCTAAGATCCTCTCACGGCACACAGGTTGGAAATCATTGGTTTAGCAGTGGTTCTCAACATTCCTAATGCCGCAGATCTTTGATACAGTTCCTGGGGGTCGCGACCACAGGTGGAGAACCACTGGTTTAGAGGCTAGATAAGAAGCCTCCACAAAGGTTTAAGTGAGGGATGCTGTGGCTGGGATGAAGCTAAGGATAACAGGAATGAAAACCAGGTTTGTGTGAGTGAGTGCCAGGCACTGGGCTCAGCATTGCACCTGCCTAATCTCACTCCATCCTCACAAACACTGTGAAATAGGTACCACCAGGACTATTGGTTAATGGAGAACACCAAGGCTCAGAGAAGTTAAGAAACTTATCCAAGGTCACACAGTTGGTGAGTGGAGAGCCAGGATTTGAACTTGGGGGTTAATTACTACCTATAGCAGCCACCCCCACAGGCTCGGTTTCCACCCACACTGAAGTGAACCTGTAGACTCAGAACATGCTTCAGAGTGAAATGCACCAGAATTTGGTGACAGATTGGGGAGTTTCTTCCATGACCCCAGCTAGATGTTCCTTTGATTAATTCCACAGCTAACAAGAAGTGAAAAGCTGTTGTAGGCATGGCTTAATGAGAGAAAAGTTGCCATCAATTAGTTTACACCAAAGTAATAATAATAATAATAACGGGAAACACTTATGCAGAGCTCTCTATGTATGTAAAGCTCTCCTAAGAGCTCAAGACCTTGCGGCATGTCCAACCTTTTTTATTTCTCTGCTGTACATTGGGAGAATAAGAGTTGTCTTGGGCTCACAGTAAATACACAAACATTACAAAGCTGCGTACTTTGCATGATATCCAACACCACAGACAAGCAAAAAGTGTCCTCACAAAATCGGCATGCGGCCCGTGGGCTTCAGGCCAGATGCCCCAGCTTAGAGGTTGTTTCCTACATAGACATTCAAACAAAGCCCCTATTTTTGATTCCTCCTCAGTGGCCCTCATGTTGGACATCCCTGGAGGATTCACTTAATCCTCACAAGAATTCTGAGAAGGTGGTGCTGAGGTGGGCGCGGTGGCTCACGCCTGAAATCCCAGCATTCTGGGAGGCTGAGGAGGGTGGATTGCCTGAGCTCACAGGTTCGAGATCAGCCAGAGCCAGAGGGAGACCTCCATCTCTAAAAATAGCCAGGCGTTGTGGCAGGCACCTGTAGTCCCAGCTACTTGTGAGGCTGAGGCAAGAGAATCACTTAAGCCCAGGAGTTTGAGGTTGCTGTGAGCTATGATGCCGTGGCACTCTACCCAGGGTGACAAAGTGAGACTCTGTCTCAAAAAAAAAGGAGGAGCTATTGTTACTATCCCCATTTTCCGCATTCCTTTTTTCTTTTCTTTTCTTTTTGAGACAGAGTCTTACTTTGTCGGTCTTGGTAGAATGCTGTGGCATCATAGCTCACAGTGGCCTCAAACTCTGGGACTACAGGCTCTGGCCACAACACCCAGCTATTTTTAGAGATGGGGGTCTCACTTTTGCTTAGGCTGGTCTTGAACTCCAGAGCTCAAGCAATTCACCTGCCTTGACCTCCAGAAGTGTCAGGATTACAGTTGTGAGCCCTGTGCCTGGCCATTGTTATTATCCCCATTTCATACATGAGGAGACTGAGGTACAGAGAATCCAAGGAACTTGCCCAAGGTCACACGGTAGAAAGTGTCAGAGGGAGGATATAAAACCAGCAAGCTGGTTGCAGAGAATATCTCGTAACCATAGGCCACCCAGCTGCTGGGGGCTTCTACAATGCCATGGCCCCCCTACCTGAGGCCTGGCTTCCTCAGAGCAGCTCATTTCTCCAAGTCAAAGTCCAAGAGCTTGTTTTAGCCTCTGAAATCACTCTATAAATGTGGTTAATGAGACATAAAATTGGCCTTAGGATGTTTAAATAACAAAGCCTGCAGGCTGGCATATTAGACCTCACTCCCTTCTGTAGAAACCTCACGCTGCTGTAAGCTGCTAGTGGTGTGGCCTGAACTGGGAAAAGGGGTGTGTTTCCCAAACATTATTTTCTGAATTGGTTGGGAAGTAGTTTGTAGGAGGATGAGGAATTATATGATGAGGAGTTCACAGGGAGACTTTTCTCAGGGTCTGATTAAGTCTTTTCATTATGCAGATGTGGCCTTTTCAATGCCTAATAAAGCTTTGCTTAATTTGGACACGTGTGAAATTATATTTGGAGGGATTGCTATTAAAGGAAACCAGGGGAGAAATAGGCATTAACTCCCCATAAGTTCGGCTATCTTTCTGTAAGGGAGGATACAGCTTTCTGAAAAGTGATAGCCCCTCACCCCCCGCACTAGAATCTGAAGAGGGAGGGGGCTCCTGTGCTTCCTTATCCAAGAAAGCCTTGCGCCCAGCCTCCTTTCCTGTCTTTCTGTTGGGTTGGCCCCGGGAGCCACCTGGGTCTTCATTCCTGTGTCAGATCCTTCATGGTCTCCCGATTGCTCCTGAGTAGAGCCCAAGCCTTTCACTGGCCTACCAAGCCCATCATGGAATCACCCCAGCTGACGCTGTCAGCTTCCTTCCCGCTGCCCCTCCCTCCAGTCCCACCTGTAGCATCTCACTTTCCTCTAAAAAGGAAAGTGCATGTTCCTTCCTGCCAGAAATGCCCATCCCTTCTGTGCATCTGGAAAACTCCATCTTTTCATCAACACCTGGCAGAAGCCTTCCTAGGGAGACTCCTCCACCTGCCCTGATAGAGGAAGTCACCAAAAGCGCCATGGGTGTGTTTCTGGTATGGTCTTATTATGCACACATTATTTGATTATCAGTATCTTGCTTTCTAAAAAGGCCACAGGTCAAATCATGTGTCTTCATTTTTCTTCCTTTTCTCCACCTGTGGCCCACCCCCATCCAGCACAGTGTGTGGCGAGCAGTGATCATATTGGGCAAGTCACACTTCCTGAGCTCTGTCCCACCTGCTGTCTCATCTTAGCAAGACTGTCCTGACCATTTGAACTTTGCCTCACTTATACCAGACAGGAATGGACCCTTGGAGGGCAATCCGTAGGCTGGCCTGTAACCTAAGATAAATTGAGAACAAAGATGAACCAACCATCAGGCTCTGCTTTTAGGAATATGAACTAAGAAGAACTGGCAGGAGATGGGAGGGGTGTGGCCAGGTCACATGAAGAGGAGGGAATAGGAGTGAACTGGGGGATGTCTGCCACTGAAGGGCTGCCATGGTTCCTGGGAGGCCCAGATGTGCAGTAGCCACTGTTCTTGATTCTCAGCCCCAGTGGTAGCCGGCTGACTTGTACGACCAACAGGATATTGCTGAAGGGATGGTCGTGATTTCAAAGGTAGATCATAAAAGATGTTGCAGATTCTGCCCTAGTCTCTTGAATCATTGCCTCTGGGAGAAGCCAGTCACCATATCATGAAGACACTTGAGCAGCCTCATGGAGAGATTCACATGGAAAGATGCTGAGACCTTCCACCAACCACCAGCACGGAGTCAACCACTTTGGAAGTGGGACTCCCTGCCCAGTCAAGCCTTCGATGACTGCTTGATGCACGGACCCAAAACCAGTCAGCTAAGCTGTCCCCAAATTCCTGACCTAGCCATCAAGACGAAAATGTCTGCTAAGTTTTGCGGTAAAGGGTTAGGCAGCCTCAGATAACTAATATATATATATTTTCCCCCCTTACAACAAAAATTCCTTGTATTATATTTGCTTATGTACAACCACGTACTATTTACTCACAATTGCATAGTGGTCCATCTACACACTAAGCACCATTTAATGCCCTAGAATTAACAAATTAACATCTGTTATACTAGAAGCACAAAAAAGGAAAAAAATCTCTCTCTCTCTTTCTCTTTATTGTGAATACCAATAACATACTACCTATGTTTGCTGGGTTACCATTTTGGAAGAGCTTTCCATGACCATGTCACTTGACTTTCTTAGCAATCAATGTCAATATATTGTTCTAGATCTCATATGAATTCACAGCTATAGATTAACACTGAGAACTTGTGCATTAATGCAGGGGTAAAACACGTTTTGCAGTTCTTTTACTTATATATAGGATCAATAGTTTCATTTATTCAGCAAATATTTACTGAGTTCCTACTCTATATCAGGAGTGTGAAGACATAGAAAGGAAGCAGAAGGCTCGGCGCCTGTGGCTTAATGACCTAAGGTGCCAGCCACGTACTCCTGAGCTGGTGGGTTCAAATCCAGCTGGGCCCGCCAAACAACAGTGACGGCTGCAACCAAAAAATGGCCGGGCGTTGTGGCGGGCGCCTGTAGTCCCAGCTACTTGGGAGGCAGAGGCAGGAGACTCGCTTAAGCCCAGGAATTGGAGGTTGCTGTGAGCTGTGAAGCCACAGCACTCTATCCAGGGTGACAGCTTGAGGCTCTGTCTCAAAAAAAAAAAAAAAAAAAAAAAGAAGAACAGTATAAGCCAAAACGCAGTAGAAGAAAAGAAATATCCAAAATTAAATCAGAGATCAATGAAATTGAAAACAAAAGAATCATTCAGAAGATTAATGAAACAAGGAGTTGGTTTTTTGAAAAAATAAATAAAATAGATAAACCTTTGGCCAGATTAATTAGAAATAGAAAAATAAAATCTCTAGCAACCTCAATCAGAAATGATAAAGGGGAAATTACAACTGATGCCACACAGATACAAGAGATCATCTCTGAATACTACCAGAAACTCTATGCCCAGAAATTTGACAATGTGAAGGAAATGGATCAACATTTGGAATCCCACCCTCTCCCTAGACTTAGCCAGGAAGAAATAGAGCTCCTGAACAGACCAATTTCAAGCACTGACATTACAGAAACAATCAAAAATCTTCCAACCAAAAAATGCCCTGGTCCGGATGGCTTCATGCCAGAATTCTATCAAACGTTCAAGGAAGAGCTTATTACCACAATGCAGAAATAATTCCAAACAATTGAGGAGGAAGGAATCTTCCCCAACACGTTCTATGAAGCAAACCTCACCCTGATACCAAAACCAGGAAAAGACCCAACTAAAAAGGAGAATTTCAAAGCAATTTCACTCATGAATATAGATGCAAAAATTCTCAACAAAATCCTTGCCAACAGATTACAGCTTATCATTAAAAAAGTCATACATTATGATCAAGTAGGTTTCATCCCAGGGATGCAAGGCTGGTTTAACATACACAAGTCCATAAACGTTATCCACCATATTAACAGAAACAAAAGCAAAGATCATATGATCCTCTCAGTAGATGTAGAAAAAGCATTCAATAAAATCCAGCATCCTTTTCTAATTAGAACACTGAAGAGTATAGGCAAGATGAGAGGCTAATTAAGGACACAACTCCCTTCAACATAGCTTCAAAGAAAATGAAATACCTAGGTATATACCTAACAAAGGAGGTGAAGGACCCCTATAAAGAAAATTATGAAATCCTGAGAAAGGAAACAGCAGAGGATCTTTTTTTTTTTTTTTTTAAACAGAGCCTCAAGCTGTCACCCCTGGATAGAGTGCTGTAGCATCACAGCTCACAGCAACCTCCAATTCCTGGGCTCAAGCGAGTCTCTTGCCTCCACCTCCCAAGTAGCTGGGACTACAGGCACCCGCCACAACGCCTGGCCATTTTTTGATTGCAGCCATAATTGTTGTTTGGCGGGCTGGGCTGTATTCGAACCTGCCAACTCAGGTGTACGTGGCTGGCGCCTTAGCCCGCTGAGCCACAGGCGCCGAGCCACAGCAGAGGATCTTAACAAATGGAAGAATATACTATGCTCATGGCTGGGAAGAATCAACATTGTTAAAATGTCTATACTTCCCAAAGCAATCTACCTATTGAATGCCATCCCTATTAAGGTACCAACATCGTACTTTCAAGATTTGGAAGAAATGAGTCTGCGTTTTATATGGAACCAGAAAAAAACCCACATAGCTAAGGCAGTTCTTAGTAATAAAAACAAAGCTGGGGATATCACCATTCCAGACTTTAGGCTGTACTACAAAGCCATAGTGGTCAAGAGGCATGGTGCTTGCACAAAAATAGAGATGTTGGAATTGTATAGAAAACCAGGAAATGAAACTAATAACTTATAACCACCTAATCTTTGATAAACCAATCAAGAACATACCTTGGGGGAAAGACTCCCTATTCAATAAATGGTGCTGGGAAAACTGGATATCCACATGTAAAGGACTGAAACTGGACCCTCACCTTTCTCCACTGACAAAAATTGATTCAAGTTGGATAAAGGACTTAAATTTAAGGCATGACACAATAACAATCCTGAAAGAAAGCATAGGAAAAACACTGGAAGATATCAGCCTGGGGAAAGACTTCATGAAGAAGACTGCCATGGCAATTGCA
>CAUYON010018364.1:0-13258 GCA_963573935.1 Arctocebus calabarensis
ACAGGAAAACCATGGCACCATGGAATCTCTGACCATAGTCTAAGGATGTTAACATTTCCACATTTTTAGGTTTCTCATAGATTTACATGTGTATGTACGTAGACATAAAATTCCTCATTTTATTATAAATTAAAATGTTTAATTGTATGTTAAAACTTCTTGGGTAATCACTTTTTCTCAATCCTCTCCCTTCATTTGAAATGGTAACTTCTCAAAACAAAGAAGGTATACGTGGGTTTGCTTACCTTGGTGTAATAAAAATATATCTTTGAAAAAAAAAAAAAAAAAAGGGTTTAAAAGGAACTCCAAACACCCATTCCTCATTTCCTTCCTGATTTTCCTAGCAAACTTTTTTTTTATAGTCAGACTGGCTGGAGCCCCCAATTCCCAAACTTGTGATTATTTAAATTAGGGTAAATTTATCATAATACCTTATTAGAATTTGTTAGCTGCGTCTAAATTCAATACTGAGCAAGTCTATTAACTGAGATATTAAGAAAAATGTTCCTAGGCTTTAATACAATTCACCATTTCAACGTGGAAGAGTATAGAGTTTATGATCTAGAATGTGTCTCTCCTTTATTGTTTGCTTGAACTTGGGTGTTGGCTCTGATTCTTGACTTGGAAGGGAGCTTCGTGGCTCCTGCTGTTTAACCTCAGGTACTTCCTTACTGAAGTGGTTTGACGTCTTGATGCTAACAGTCTCTGATGTCTGGGAATAAGCTCCTTTCTGTTTGTCTGTCAGGCTGAGTGTTTCAGCTCCCTTTTTGGAAATAATTTTTTTGTATTCCCCTCCCTGCCCTTCCCTTATGACGCCTGCTGACAATGGACCTGCTGCTCTCCAGCCCCTGCAAATTAGAGTACTCCTGCTGGCAACCTTTCCTCCTGTCCCTGTGACTCAGATGTCGGGTTGACTTCGGGCCACCTCTGCTCTTATTGGGGCCATGCCTGACTTTTGGTGGCATCTCTCCAAAGGCTGCCTTGGCGGTGATTCCCCAATCAGTTTTTTTAGGGCTTTAATCTGTCTGAGTCCAGGATATTCAGCCAACGAGTGGGGAATTATGCAGATGAGGCGTGAGAGAAACTGGCTACTATGAAAGATGAATTTCAGGGGAGTGAAGGAGAGAGATGCTGGCGCTGAGCTGTCTGTCTAGGCTGATAACATCCCTCTACAATCTGGGAAACCAGAGATTGCCCCTGTTGCATGCTCAGCTCCTGCTTGTGCTTTCCTGGATTAAATATTTAAAGAACCACATCTTCATCGACCACCATCTGTATTTATGATCTGGAGAAAGAAAATATAACTGTCATCAAAATTCCCATCATGCTTGGTAAATAATTTTAGGATCTTCACCATACAGATGCCAAATTAAAAAAAAAAAAATTAGTATGGCTCCAGTGTGGAGAAATTTCCCTTTTCAAGTGTTTGGTCCTCAGGTTATTACAGGATTCGACATAGGCAGGAAGCCCGTTCGCCCATCACTAGAGACAGGTAGGTTGCCATGGAGACCAGGTGTTCCCTGTTGTTTCCTGGGTATCCCAGCTGTCCTGGAAGAGGAATCATGATATTTACATGATATTTCTGAAATAGTGTGTATGAATCAAGTTTTCCTAAACAAAGATCATAGATTTTAGTTGACTTACATTGTGATTTCTGACATAATTTTGCCCTCAGTTGTTTGCTTATTTATGATTGCTGTCTTAACTCTATTTTTTCCCCCCGGCCAGAAACACTTAAATGCACCAAGACCACCTATCCAAAATAATAACAAGCAACAACATCACCTTATAATAAATCTAGAGATGCTTGCTTTAGCATAAGCAATGATTACCCCTTAACATTTGCAAATTAATTCAACAATTACACGTTGTATGCTAAGCCCTGGCCTAGGCCCTGATGATGGGTGCTGAGCAAAGCAGTTGGAGGCCCTGCCCTGGGGAAGCATGTATTATTATGGTGATCCCAGACCTTAGGAAGCCAGGGAGGGGCCCTGATCTGCCCCTGGCTCAGGGTAGCCTTCAGCCACTGCCAATGGAGGGGTGGGCAACCTGTCTCCCTGTCCCTGGGGGGGTGAGTGGGCACATATCTTGTTTGATCTGTTGTTACTCATAGGGATTTTTCAGAATGTAGAAGAGTGCTTTATCAGTCTGCTTCTGATAATTTTATGCAATAAAAAATCCTATTTGTGCATTTTCTTGGGCTCTTCCTCATTGAATAGTTTATTTTAAAAAAAATTTTTTTGAGACAGAGCCTCAAGCTGTCACCCTGGATAGAGTGCTATGGCATCACAACTCACAGCAACCTCCAATTCCTGGGCTCAAGTGAGTCTCCTGCCTCTGCCTCCCAAGTAGCTGGGACTACAGGCGCCCGCCACAACGCTCGGCCATTTTTTGGTTGCAGCTGTCATTGTTGTTTGGTGGGCCCAGGTTGGATTCGAACCCACCAGCTCAGGTGCACGTGGCTGGCGCCTTAGCCCGTTGAGCCACAGGCGCCGAGCCTATTTTTAAAAATTTTTTAAATTTGTGTTTTAGAGATATCGTCTTGCTCTGTCACTCAGGCCAGAGGGCAGCGGCATCATCATTGCCTCTTGCAATTTTGAATTCCTGGGCTTCAGTGATCCTCCTGTCCCAGCCTTCTGAGTGTCTGGGATTACAGGTGTGAGCCACCGTGCCAGGCCCTGTTGAATGGTTTCTAGAGGCAGTCACGGGTGGTCAGCTGTGGAAAGTTCTTCCCACTTCCTGAGTCTTGTCCAACTTTGGCTGTTTCCTTTCTCCTTTCATCTAGTTCACCTTCAGCATCCTCAAACCTCCCAAAACAGAGCGCCCTGCAACATCAGATGCTGGAGGCCCCAGGTAGGCATCTGACTCACTCCTGCAGAAGTGACTTCTTTGTGGTCATTTCATGAGCAAAAAGCAGCAGCTGCTCTTTTCTTCTTTCTGTGGGTTTGTGGCCAGTGAGGGTCTGTTGTGGCCCTGGTGCTGCACAGCCTGTTCTGCAGGTGCTTGTTACACAGTAGGTGCCTCATGTGGCCTCATCACCAGCTTGTGCATGGGGCGGAACAGAGCTGGTGGCTGAGCTGGACATTGGTGATATGAGAAAAGACACCCCCAGTATTAGTGCAGCCAGCTTGGTCTTACGTTGGCAGAGGATGCTGTGGTCTGATGGGGGAAATAAAACTCAGGCCTCAAGTGCCCTGGGACTAAGGGGCACCAGAGGTTTGCATGACTCCATTTGGGAGGATAAAGGCAGACACGGGCTGTCTTTCTTGAGGATGACCGACTCCCTTCCAATCTGATGGGTAGCGGACAGATTGTTCTTTTTAAAGGAAAAAGGCACCTCCATATGGACTCTGTTCCTCTCCTGATACCTTTGCTGAGGCTTAAACAGCACCCACCTGTGCCTTCTCTGTGCCCTGGGCAGGCAGGGACAATGCTTTTTGACAGGCATTACCTTGCAGCATCTGTTTCGTCCTCTGCACCATGGGCACACAACCTCCCTTCAGGACTGTTGTAAATCTTAGTTACCCCTAAACCTGTTATGAACTCTCAAGTGCTATGCCAATGTGAGGACCAGCATCATCATTGCCGGTCTTTCTATATTCGCCTCCTGCTGCCTCAACACAGACTTGTCCGAAATAACAGGTTTTCCTGCTGGGCCCCTGTAGGAATTTGGGTTCTGAGTCTTCTTCTCTTTTCTTCCCCTGGTCTGTGGTCGCCCTGTGTTTTTCCTTTCTTGCTACAAGATGTCAGCCTGAAGGAGATGCCGGAAGCCTCACAGAGGAAATGGGAAAAGGTTTGCGTCCTCTCTCCTGCCTGCCCCGGGGACATCTGATCTTCATCTTTCTGTCTGCCAGGCAGGGGAGTGACTTGCGGTGTGTACCAGGCAGCCTGGGAACTGAATGCTCGGGAGAACACTTGTTCGCTCGTTCAAAAACAGACTGTCAGGCCTGGCTCCAGTGAGAGCACCTGTTTAGCAAGCAGCTCCCCTTGTGCAGCTGGCCCTGTGATCGCCTTTGTTGGAGTGAGGTGTGAGGGGTGGGCAGGCTTTGAGGCTTGAGGTTCCCGGGACCTTCTTTACCATTGGACTGTGTCTTGCTGCGTGGAGTTGATCCTGCCTGGGCTGTAGGGAACTCCCTGCTCTGGGTCTGAGGTTGTGGATGTGGATTACAAGGGAAGAGAACGCTCCTCTTATTCTCAGCACCACCATTAGAGGAGAGAAGCATTTACGCCTGACTCCTGCAGCCTTGCTTGGGGACCATTGCCTCCAAGAAGCCTGCTGGGTCAGCCTGGGCACTGCTGCTCGGCCCATGAAGCCTAGCATGTTCGAGGCCCTTGGTCCTGGCCAGTTGCCTCCCAAGTATGAGTCTCATCTTTCAGCCTGGCTCAGACCATGTGTTTAGTGGTCTCTTTTAAGCTGAGACTAGGCTTGGAGAGAGAATCCCCTACTGGGGAGAGGTGCTTTCCCAACAATGGGCCCCACTCTGGCCCCTTGGTCCAACATCCTTTATTTGTTCGTTCATTCATTCATTCACTCACTCATTCATTCATTCATTCATAGTGCCCACTCCATGCCAGACTCTGTGCTAGAAGAAAGACTGATGCGGAAGGCCTGCCCTCGAGGGGCTTATGTTTCTAGCTGGGAGCAGCAGACAGTAAACTGCAGTATAATGTAGTAATACTTAGCAGGCCAGAAGACTATAGAAAAAAATAAGTTAGTGAAGTGGGTGTGGAGATGAGATAGGGGGTGGGTGAGAAACACAATTTTTTATTTCAGGAGAACGTGTTATTTAGTAAGGTATGATTTACATACCATGAAAGTCAACACTGAGACATGTACAATTTAGTTGGTTTTAGTATGTTGGCAAAGTTGAGTACCAGTCACTATTATCTAATTTCAGAACATTTTCATCAGCCACGGAAGAACTCCCATAGCCGTTAGCAGTCACTCCTCAATCTCCTCTCGCCCTAGGCCCTGGAAACCAGTAATTTACCTTTGGTCTCTATGGATTTGCTTCTTGTGAACATTTTATATAAATGAGTCACAGGCTGTGTGGCGTCTGCGTCTGGCTTCCTTTCCTGAGCGTGATGTTTTCACGGCGCCTCCACGTTACTGTGTGTGTCCAGACGTCACGTCTACAGGTGGCTGACTACTGTTCCATTGTATGGATGAGCCACATTTTAAACATCTGTTCTTCTGCTGATGAACGATGCGGGTTATTTACACTCTTGGCTATTACGAACAATGCTGCTGGAAATATTGGTCTGCAAGTTTTTGTGTGGGATGTATATTTTCATTTCTCTTAGTATGTCGTTTTAAACAGGGTGGTCAGAGAAAGCCTCATGAGAAGGTGACATCTGAGCAAAGGTTTGGAGGAAATAGGGGGAGGGCTTGGGAGCCTGAGGAGGAGGATGGCAGGCACAGGTGACTGGAAAGGAAAGGCCAGGCCTCCTCAGCTGCCTGCCCTGCCCTGGGGCCCTGTGAGTCTGAGCTATGCTATGTTAGCCTCAGCCTGCTGGGAAGGCCGAAGTCCCAAGGCAGAGGCTTTTGCCCTATCTATTTTTTTCCCGCCTGGAAGCAGATGTGATTTTTGGAGGTAGGGCAGCCGTCCTGAGGCTGAAATCCACGTACTAAGGGCACGGAAACAGACTGGGCCTTGGTATCATTCTCTAAGTATTGCCTAAGCCCTGGACCCCTGTCCCCACCATTTTGTTCTGTGACACAAAGGAAACCATTTCTGTGTAAGCCAGGTTTTGTGGTATTTGCAGCCAAATGCCTTCCTTGTTGATGGAATGTCCACCACAGACAGAGCCCTGCCTGGGCAGACACGGTGCGAGCCGGGGAAACCCGCAGGCCCCTTCTTCGCTTCCCTTCCCTCCATCCTCGCTGCTCTCTCAGTTGGTCATCGGGGTTAAGGTCTCCTCGTTGACCTCAGGGTCTTTGACTCCACTTTGCTGAACTGCCCTCACCAGCACGTGCCTACCTTGCTGTCCGGGAGGTCCCCCGGCCTGCCCCCCACACAGCCCCAGGGTGAATGTGCATGGGTCAGGCTGCTCCCTGCTCCCCATTCTCAGATTCTCGCCCTCAGGGCCGAGTCCCAGCACCTAGCCCAGTGTGGATGCCCCTGGGATGCGGCCTGCTCCCCTCCCCCTGTTCCCTGTTGGCAGTTCCTCCTTGGGCTTTGCCCTCCAGGCCTCTGCACTTCCTGTCCCTGCTGCTGGGAACCCCCGACTCCCCCCACCAGCACCCACTCACCCTTCTGGGAGCAGGCAGGACTGTCAGGTCAGGGGTCTGCCCTCCCCAGGTGTTACCTGTGCACCTGTTTTAGCGTTACAGCACCTGGAGGTGTGGGGGAGCACGTAAAAAAAATCTGTCTTCCTTGTAGATGGGGTGGAGTCTCCTGGAGATCAGAGAGCAAATACTTTCCTGTTCATTTCTGTCTCATGTTGTTCTTGCCTCGGCCTGTTCCTGGCCCTAGCAGCAGGTGGACGTTCAGTGGAACTGCTGAGGGTGGTGGGTTGCTGAGCCTGTCTGAGGTGTTGGCCCCAGGTGAGGCCCCCCCAGTCCTACCCCTTACTCTGGAGCTGGCGCCTTCTCCTGCAGGGCCAGCAGTGTACTCCCTTAGCTAAGCATGAACTATATCTCATTTATAATGAAAATAATGAAAGCTCAAGTGACTGGCACTGCCCTAGTGCTTTATACAGATGAACTTGAGTGACGAAGGTTAGCTCACATCCATTCATTCAGCAAATATCTGCAGTGCCTCCTGTAGGCCCGAGTTTCTTTTACACACCGGGGATACATCAATGGGGAAAAAGAAAGACAAAATGAAAATCCCTGTCCTCTTGGACTTACATATGCACTCCATTGTGGCTGCTTTATGAAAACACTTTCAACATGCTATGTATGTATGTATGTATTTGTTTTTTTTTTGTAGAGACAGAGTCTCACTTTATCGACCTCAGTAGAATGCCGTGGCATCACACAGCTCACAGCAACTTCCAACTCCTGGGCTTAGGCGATTCTCTTGCCTCAGCCTCCCGAGTAGCTGGGACTACAGGCGCCCACCACAACGCCCGACTGTTTCTGTTTTGCAGTTCAGCCGAGGCTGGGTTTGAACCCGCCACCTTCGGTATATGGGGCCGGCGCCCTACTCGCTGAGCCACAGGCACCACCCTATATGTATTTATTTTTTGAGATAGAGTCTCACCTGTTGCCCAGGCTAGAATATGTGGTGTCAGCCTAGCTCACAGCAACCTCAAACTGCTGGCCTCAAGCGATCCTTCTGCCTCAGCCTCCCAAGTAGCTGGGATATAGGCACCCACAATGCCTGGCTAATTTTTCTATTTTTAGTAGGGACAGGGTTTCAATCTTGTTAGGTTGGTCTCAGACTCTGGAGCTCCACCTGCCTTAGCCTCCCAGAGTGCTAGGCTTACAGGTGTGAGCCACCTCTCCTGGCATCATCTTTCATTTTTAAATGTGCTACAAGAATAAGGTCTAACTTTAAAGGATGAACTTCTACTTATAAAAGGTCTTGTCATCTCAGAAAGAGAATGAAGTAAAATGTACTTTAAGAAGTCAGTGAAGGCTCAGCGCCTGTGGCTCAACGGGCTAAGGCGCCAGCCATGTACACCTAAGCTGGAGGGTTTGAATCCAGCCTGGGCCTGCCAAACAACAATGATGGCTGCCACCAAAAAATGGCCGGGCGTTGTGGTGGGTGCCTGTAGTCCCAGCTACTTGGGAGGCACAGGCAGGAGACTCGCTTGAGCCCAGGAATTGGAGGTTGCTGTGAGCTGTGATGCCACTGCACTCTATCCAGGGTGACAGCTTGAGGCTCTGTCTCAAAAAAAAAAAAAAAAAAAGAAGTCAGTGAAGAATTTTCTAGTTATGAAAATGTAAAATGATTAGCTTTCATCCTGGCTGTTTTTCCCAGTCCCACTATGGAGAACTCATTCACCCTATTGTTATTAAGGGTGAAACCCAGACATTTCCTTATGTAAAAGCCAATTAAAATAAATTAAATGCAAATACTATTCATTGTTATGTTAATTTTGAGAACTGGATCAATCAGAGGTTGTGGAAATGCCAAAGTTGTTAGGGGTTGGTTACCATGACAACAAGACATAGTATAAGTGGTCTGTTACTCAGAAATTCTTCCTTGGGTCAGGCTAACAGTGGTGACTGTTTCTTAAAGTAGGGAGTGGAGCTTTCTGGAGCCTGCGGCTTGGGGCCGGGGGACCTGGTGACCTAGATAGAGCCCCAGGTTCAACCTCAGTCCCGGGTCCCCTTTATGCCTCAGTTTCTTCCATTTAGGGACACTCTATAGCCGAGAGTGTCATGTAGCCATCAAGCACTTCTCAAAAGTCTCTAGTTAATCTGGGGATTCCCAATCTGCCCACATTTGGGGGAAATGTGAGCGGTGAAGACAGGGAAGGTGAGGAAACTATCCCTGGGGCCTTGCCTTGTCCCAACTGGGCTTTGTTGAAAATGGGACCTATTTTATCAGCTTGGCTAATGGCTAGGGAACCCCTGCCAGGAGATTGTGTGTTTTGGGGGTGCTTTTAACCCACTGGCCATCATACTCACATTTCCATAGGGTTTTCAGTTCACAACGTGCTCTCCCATGTCATCACTTAAGTTGCTGATTTTTCTGCTCCAGCCTCTGAGGCTGTCATATTTCACAGATAAGGACACGAGGGTTCTGAGGCTGACTTGTGGTGATCTCAGGAGTCCAAGGCAGCAGTGCCAGGGTTGGTGGAGGCCCCACGTGTGGGCTGCAGTGGTTCCGCTCCCCACGCCTCTCAGCCTTTTCCTGGCATCTGCTTCTGCTGAGGGCTGCTCAGAGCGCAGCTCCAGCCACCTCCCTTGCCAGTTTCCAGCAGATCTGGCCTTGCAGGAGGTTTTCCTAAGTTCCCAGGGCCTGGCCCAGAGCTGCCTTGATATTTCTTTTGGAGCATCCCTGCCGAGTGGCCTCCTAACATGGTGCCAGATTTTAAGACCTCGTGGGCTGTAGCTGTAAGTGCATAGTAAGTACCTGCTTTCCTGGCTGGGAGGCGGCCCAGGGAGCACCTGCCACAGGTGCCAGTTGGCCTCCGCAGGTGTTTACTCAGTGGTCCTGCTTCCCACGTTCAGTTGGGGCTAATTAGCACCTCCCTCGGGCTGTGGGTTCATTTCCTTGCTTGAGAACCCATGGGACTAGCCTTTTTCCACTCAATGGGGGGCAGTTGCTGGGAAATGAAGAAGCAGTTGGGGATTGAAGAAACAGAAGAAGACTGTGTAGGCAGTAGGTTGTTGCACTGACACTTCGCTCCCCAGTTTTGGAGTATTCGCCTGCAGTGAGGTCCTGGAGAATGCAGACTGCCACAGACTCCTTGTCCTCTCTCACTTTGGCTAGACTGCGTCTCAGGAAACTGATGTCTGTAAGGTGCACAGCGAATAAACACACACATCCTGGAGGGCATAAACCCAAGGGCGGCAGGCTGCCCGAGAGCACAGATTCCCTTTCAGTCTCGTAGGCAGCAGGGGGTAAAAGTTAGTTACATTGTTTTGGAGTTTCTTCTTCTCAAGTAAGTGCAGAGGGTCTCTGCCTGCCTGGCCTGGCCACTGGCCCATGGGCTGTGTGCAGATGCTGCCCGGGTTGGGGTAGGAGGCGGCATCAGCACGTGTGGCTGGTGATCACTGCAGGCTCTGAGGGCAGGCTGCAGGAGCCCTGGGGCGGGGCCTGCTTGCAGAACCCTGACTGGCCACTCTTCGGAGGTGGGTTGGGGGACAGGCTGGAAACAGGCTGGGAATTTGCCCCCTGGGGCGTGTGCTAGCCTGCCAGCCCCCCTGCCCCTACCCCGTGCCCTATGAGGTTGGTAAGGCCGCCTTCCCCTGGCAGCACACTGGTGGTAGTGGGACTCAAGGAGACTGCTGCGCCCATGTACGCAGGGGCTTGCCCAGCTTGCCTGGTACTCACTGTCCTCCCCAGCAATGTGGTTCGTGTGGGATTTCTGCATTTGGACACAGCCTGGGCAGCGTCCCTCCTTCCCTCTCCCGTGCGTTGTAAAACTGGCTGATGCTCGCTAACAGATGCAGAGGCTCCCGCCGACAGCTGGCCATTGCACCCCTGCTCCTGTGTCTACCTTGCCATCCAGCAGCTGCCCTTTGGGCCTCAGCTCTCTTTCCAGCCTCCAGCTCACTGTCCTTTGGTTGTCCCTTCCATTCAGCCGGGTGGTGGCTCCTCTAGAAAGGTCTTCTTTGCTGAGTGCAGTGGGCTGACCCTGACTGTCACCTGCAGCTCCTGCGTCCCTAACACCTCCTGCTGCAGCATTGCCCAGGGGGTTTGAGCCCGTCTCATCTTCCCAGTCTGCTACCTGATGCCACTCAGAATCCAGCCTCATCTTCCCTCCACTCCTGGGGTTTGCAGTCCTGACTGACAGTGGGAGAGAGACTTGCAGTGCTCCAGATCATGGTAAAAGATCTCATTGAACATGCATTTTGGGGCAGCGCCTGTGGCTCAGTGAGGAGGGCGCCAGCCCCGTATACTGAGGGTGGCAGGTTGGAACCTGGCCCTAGACAGACTGCAACAAAAAAAATCTGGGCATGTGGTGGGCGCCTGTAGTCCCAGCTACTCAGGAGGCTGAGGCAAGAGAATCACCTAAGCCCAAGAGCTGGAGGTTGCTGTGAGCTGTGATGCCACGGCACTTTGCCGAGGGTAACAAAGTGAAACTCTGTCTCTAAAAAAAACAAAAGAAGGAAACATGCATTTTGTGGGTAGTAGTCCTGTCACCCTGGCATGTGTGAAGTAACTTCCCAGCTGGCTATTGGGTGGCTCACAGGAAGGGCCACTGCAGGTAGTTTGGTTGAGCCCCTCACGGTGGCCAGTGTGTGTGGGGGAGTTAAGTCCTGGTTCTTTACTTCTTGGCTCTGTGAGCCCCAAACAAGTCACCTGACATGTAAATCATTCGTTCCTTTATTTTATTAACATCAGGGATTAACTAATTTTTTTGATCTGATATTTGAGGGAGGATTGGAGCCAGCTCACCACAGTCGTCTGTGGGTATAATTACTCTTACCTTCAGCTGGGACACACTTTTGTCCAAGAGCCTTGGCTTGTTATGCTGGTAGAGAGTGGAGTTACTTAGAGCCAACTGGAGGGGACCACCTCTGGGTAGTATTTTCTGCAGATAGCATTAATGTTAATAACTTACTGTAGGTGTATTCGTAAGGGGGTGACCAATGGCGTTTCACCATCAGAAACTTCATTTGTAATGACGATTAGATTTGGTAAGTAGAGACAGGTAGAGACAGGTTAGGGTCGTTTCTGTCCATGATCTGGTTCATGTGGCCCTGGAGAGAGGATGGCTGCAGGCGTGGCCTGGCCCTGTGTGATGTGGAGGGACAGCCAGGGGAGTGGCACCACGTGAAAGTAATACTTGGCTCTGTGTGTGGTCTCCTTTGTCTCCAGAAAGTCTCATAGGCAGTGATGGCCAGGAGCTCATTTTACCGGGAAGGACACTGAGGCCCACAGAGGGCAAGCGACTTGTGCAAGGGTTAATAGCACCTAGGTGACAGATGTGCAGGGAGTGGGCCTGCCCTGGCCTGGAACAGTGCCTAGCTCATAACAGATGCTCAATAATATTTGTTGACCAGTCTGATGGTTAATTTTACGTGGGCCCAGGTAACTGGTAAACCTCTCTTCTGAGTGTGTCTGGGGGCTGTTTCTGGAAGATATCAGCATTTGAATTAGTAGACTGAGTAAAGAAGATTGTCCTCACCCTGCAGGTGGGCTTCCTCCAACCCACTGAGGCCCTGGAGAGGACAGAAGTGTGGGGAAGGATGAGTTTGCTCTCTCTGCTTACACAGGGATGTGCATCTTCTCTAGCTCTTGGGCATTGGAGCACCTGTTTCTCAGAACTCTGGGCTTGACTACAGAGTTGACTACACCTCTGGCTCTCCTGTATCTGCAGCTTGCAGAAAGCACATCGTCAGCTTCCATAGTAATATGAGCCAATTTCTGGCAGGGTGTGGTGGCTCACACCTGTAATCCTAGCATTCTGGGAGGCTAGTCCAAGGTGGAAGGATCACCTGCGCTCAGGAGTTCAAGACCAGCCTGAGCAAGAGCAAGACCCTGTCTCTATGAAAAATAGGAAAAAAAAAAGAAATAGCCAGATGTAGTGGCAGATGCCTGTAGTCCTGGCTACTCAGGAGGCTGAGTCAGGAGGATTGAGCCCAGGTGTTTGAGGTTGCTGTGAGGTAGGTTGAGGCCATAGTATACTAGCCCAGGTGACAGAGCGAGATTCTATTTCAAAAAACTCCAAACTAAACCAAAACAACAACATGAGCCAATTCCTCATAATCTTTTTCTACATGTATCATTGGCTCTGTTTCCTTATACACTCAAGGTCTGGGTTACTCTTCACCTGAAAATTCTCTGTCCCAGATGTTTGGGCTTGCGAGGGGGGGGCGTGTGGTGGGGGGATTGTTGAGGAGCTATTTAAGATGCAGATTCTGGGGCCCCCTCCTCTCCTGTATCAGAGTGGCTGGAAGTGAGGCTCCAAATGTCTGTAAGCTGGCTCAGCGCCTGTGGCTCAAGTGGCTAAGGTGCCAGCCACGTACACCTGAGCTGGTGGGTTCAAATCCAGCCTGGGCCTGCCAAAAAAGAAAAAAACAATGATGGCTGCAACCAAAAAATAGCCGGGTGTTGTGGCATGTGCCTGTAGTCCAAGCTACTTGGGAGGCAGAGGCCAGAGAATCGCTTGAGCCCAGGAGTTGGAGTTTGCTGTGAGCTGTGATGCCACAGCACTCTACCCAGGGCGACAGCTTGAGGTTCTGTCTTGGGGAAAAAAAAAGTCTGTAAGCTGCCTCGAGGGTTCTCGTGCACCCAGAAGTTAGAGACCCGCAGTCCTGCCTTGGTTGACTCTTTCTCTGAAGAGTTTTGTGGTCAATAGAATAATGCCCTATCCCCATCTCATCCTAATCCCTGGAGCCTGTGGATATGTTTCCTTTGCGATGTACCCTGGGAACCTGGAGGTGGGAGAGCATCTGGGGTTATTGAGGATCTTGTGGGTCCTTACATGTGAAGAGCGGCCCAGTCTCATTGGCTGGTTAGAGATGTGGCTTAAAGAATAAGCTGAGCTAGCCGGGCGCTGTGGCAGGCGCCTGTAGTCCCAGCTACTAGGGAGGCTGAGGCAAGAGAATCGCTTAAGCCCAAGAGCTGGAGGTTGCTGTGAGCAGTGTGACGCCACGGCACTCTACCCAGGGCGATAAAGTGAGACT
>CAUYON010018366.1:0-26160 GCA_963573935.1 Arctocebus calabarensis
TTTTTTTGAGACAGAGCCTCAAGCTGTCGCCCTGGGTAGAGTGTCGTGGCATTACAGCTCACAGCAACCTCCAATTCCTGGGCTCAAGCGAGTCTCCTGCCTCTGCCTCCCAAGTAGCTGGGACTACAGACGCCCACCACAACACCCGGCTATTTTTGTTTGGGTTGCAGCCGGCATTGTTGGTTGGCAGGCCCAGGCTGAATTCGAACCCGCCAGCTGAGGTTTACATGGCTGGCACCTTAGCCTGCTGAGCCACAGGCGCCGAGCCACTCTGATGCTTTCCTGAAAGCTCTTGCCACCAGCTTCAGGCCAAAGTGCTTCATCTTTAACAAAAATGGTCTATATCTGAGACCTGCAGGAAGGCCCGTGACAGCTATTCAGGGTGCAGGCTTCTGGTGGCATTGAGCAATGTTGAGAACAGACCATTGGGCTGAGCCAGGATGCCCAGAGTGCTGGTTCAGAAATGCACAGGTTCACGGAACCGCTAATCAAAGATCAAGCAGAATAAGAATTAAGTGCATGGGACTAAATGAACAAACTGGAAGTTGGATCGACTCCCAGAAGTTTGGGCTTCTCCACCAACACGTTGAGAAGGGGTCGTTGCACTGGCTGGGGTGATCCAACCACATTGCTGGAGAAAAGTTAGTTTCTCTCACACAATAGCAACAATGAGGACTTTCTTGGGAGTCCGGGGCATTCACAGGACTACCTCTTAATACTGCCTTGCCCAACTGTGTTGCTATCCAGGTTAAGACAAGAACATCAAGGCTTCAGATCCCCTTGGGGTCTGTAACGGCTACAGCCAGCTAATTCCATCTTAGGTGAGCATAATTGTGTACATTTCTACAGCCATGCTCAGTGACATGCTGAAATCAGCCACAGCTGGAGTGTTTACACCATGGAAATTGGCAGGCACTAAAGCTCAGATCTTTCCTTTCTGGACAGCTGGTTGTTAAGCATTTTCTAGCAAACCTCAAACTCTCCCCTGGGTCCCCCTCAGCCTCCCTCTGCACCTTCCCCTTTTCCTCCTCCTTCCCTTCCTTCATGTTGACTATGTTTCCAGGAAGAAGAGCTGGCTTCCAGGCTCTTTGCCACCAATGTCAATGTTGTGGCTCAGAATGCTGGCAAGCATGGCCATCACTCCGAGGGACAGAGAGGGAGGGCAGCTCTGTCAGCGCAGACCAGGAGAGGGACCTGCAAACACAGAGACGTCCACTTGTGGAGCAGGGTCCCAGGAAGAGCAGACTGAGGGGGGTACGAGAGAGGCTGAAGTAGGCTGGGGGACTGCCCTGTGTCACAAAGGTCTCTGCAGTGAGGGGAAGAGGAGGAGGAAAGGAGTCCATGGTGGATACAGCCCCTGACCCCACAGTGGGGCCAGGCTGCCCCAGGCCCATTCTTTCCTTGCTGGCCCAGGAAGGAGGGGCTGCTCGGTGACTTGCGTCCCTACCTTCCAGCCCCTCTGCCAAGGACCCATCAGTGAGCCAAGGGCCACCTTCAGTGTGGAGGTGGCTTTCCATGCCACTGGTCACAGGCCCTGCAAAGTCACACCCCATAGACGAACTAGGGATGGTCCCTGCACTCTGGGTACGTGCCAAGCTCTGATTTTATCAAGGAGATGATGACGCTATCCCAGAGCTCTCGACACTGAGGCTGGCTAAATCAGTACAGACCTAGAAGGAGGGAGACCCAAGAAAGGGTCCCCTTAGCCTCTAGCCCGCACTGAATGCAGGAGGAGGCTAGAAGAGAAGTCCAGGTGCCCCCCTGGGCTGTTTGCTAAGACTCCCATCAGCTCATCCCCTGGGCAGAGAGTGAGGAGAGTCAGGAGGGCCCTGAGAGCTCTATGCCCAAGGCCCACAGCAAGGGCTGGTCTCCCAGGTCACTGCCAAGTTCATCATAGGGAGGAGATGCATCCTTGTTGCTTGCCGCCTGGCCCCTGCCCACCCATAGTCCTGACCTGAGTAATGACTCCATGAAGGGCAAGGGTCGGCCTCCCTAGAGCTGCTTCAATGTAGGGGAGGGGTGCTTGGCCCTGATGACCCTGTGGGAGCAACCACACTCAATCACACCCAGGTGAGACCCTGCTGGCTAACCTCCCTTGTTGCCCTCTTGAGCAGTCCCATCCCGAGACCCTCTGTACCTCTGGAGGCTGCCCTATGGCTCCCCTGGCTGGCCGCAGGTGGAACAGCACCAGGACAGGGCTTCTAACACAGACAGGGGATGGTCATCCAGGAACAGATACTTTGAAGTTTTTGCAGCCATTGTCTCCTAGGTTCATGCCTGGAGGCTTGGTCCAGAGATTGAGAAAATGTCTTTACCCTGCCTGGCCTCCGTGCCTGGCCTCTGAACTCATTCTTTTCTGCTCAATGAAAATCTAAAGACATTTTGTCAAATGCCTAAAGATCTTAGCACTGTGGAGAAACAAAGTCAAAGACCCATTTAAGGTTAACTTGTTAAGTACATGAGGAAATAGTTCTCCTATACCTCTCTCTTATTTTTATGCAGATTTTTTAAGACCTAAAAGTAAAAAAGTATTATGCTGTTTTCCAGGACAGGATATCTGCCACTTAAGTTTAAAGTCAAATAATGGATATTGTAAATCATAGATTAAGTGTGCACATGACTACAAAAGTATATAAGGCAGTCAGAAATAAAGTTAATTTGCTGCATGCCACAACAGAGCTTGTAGCCTGCTTCTTGTGCCCTTAACATTACAGTGCGGATCTACACCTGAGGTAAAGCTATTAGCCCCTCGCGTCTCTGGTCACGCAACAAAGGCTTTGTCTGTCTAAGGTCACAGCTCTAAAGCTGAGCTGACGACACAGTCCACCTGAATTTTGTTACATTACTATAAAGTGGGATTACCCAACCTAAACACCTCTCAGGGTTGATTTCAGAACCAATGATGGCGTGTGAGAAGGACATGTGTCTGAATCACAGTTTATTACATTCCCCCAACACCTCTGCAACAAACCATAATTATGGGCATCTAGATGTCTAAGGCAGGAACCCCAGAGTCTCCTAGGGTTCCTTTCCTCCCCCACTTGGCACATCTGATGACAAATGCTTGACAACCAGCTGTCCAGTTTTCTTCATACCCTTCCTTCTTCTCCACCTGTCAATGGAGACCAGAACCTCGTGTTTTCAAAGCACAACCACCCATGGCCTGGTGTCCTAGCCTCCTCTGCACACAGCCCCCATTCTACAGAAGTGACCCTGGGAGGACACAGCTCTGAGGATATCCACTGCTGAGCTTTAAAACCTGGATGGTTTCCTATCACCTGCAGGAGCATCTCCTAGGATTTTTGCAGGGCTGACCAAAGCTTTACTTCTAGTTTCATTCCCAGCCAGAATCCCTTCCTCTTCTTTGTTCCCCAACACCATGCTCATCTGTGCTCTGTACCTGCACCCATCCAATTCCTGGATGGAACAGGCTTCTCTGTCCACTCATCAGGTGCCATTCCTCATCCCAAGATCATTTCCAATATCATCTGCGCTGGGCAAGCCTTTCCACATCACCTCTTAAATGTGTTTTATCTTTTTTTTTTTTTTCATTATTTGGGATTCATTGAGGGTACAAAGAATTAGGTTACACTGATTGCATTTGTTAGGTAAAGTCCCTCTTATATTTGTGTTCCACCCCCAAGAGGTGTGCCATAAACCATGATCCCCAACCCCCTACCCTCTCCCCTCTCCTGCTCTCTCATTCTCCTACCCCCTAGTATGTATTAGGTCAGCTACTGCCTTCATATTAGAATTGAGTACATTGGATTCTAGCTGTTTTATCTTCTTACTACAGTTAAATTATAAGTTTATTTCTCCTAAGCTGGTTATAAGCATAGGGCTAGGAGCTATTTTGTCCTTCATCAACCATACTTGGCATATAATTTATTTAACCTGCTGCCTTGTTCCATGAAGTATATGAGGTTATTCCTGGCTGAAAGTAGGTACTAAATGAATGTTCCGCCTCACACCTATGACCATCCCCATCACCTCAGAGAGCAAAACCTACAAGGGCCCTTTGTTTAGTTCACTGACACAGCTAGCATAGTGTACATGGCAGGTACTCTATTTGCAGAGGAGGAGGAAAGGGAATAAGAAAATTGAAAGCAAGTAGGCTTTTTGTAAATTTATTTTTTATTTCAGAATATTATGGGTACAAATGTTTTCATTACATGAATTATTTTTGTACAGTTTAAGGCAAAGTTCTAAGTGTGCCCATCACCTGGATAAGTATGTATTTTTTTGGATAGGTGTGAATATGCCATTCCCCTTCTGCCCCCTTCCCATCTGCTTGCTTCTGTTGAGTTTTATTACCAAATGAGCATGTGGGTATTGATCAATTACTTCTAATTTAGTTGTGAGTATATGTGGTGGTTGTTTTTCCATTTCTGCAATATTTCACTTAGAAAAATGGTTTCCAGTTCCATGCAGGTTGTTACAAATGGAATTGGCTCACCATTTTTTATGGCTAAGTAATACTCATGTACTGATGGGCACTTGGCTTGGTTTCACATCTTTGTGATTTTGAATTGCACTACAATAAACATTTGAGTTCATGCTTCTTTTTGATGAAATGAGCCCACCCTCCTTTGGATAAATACTCAATAGTTGGAGTGCTCAATAAAATTGTAGGTCTACTTTTCATACAACTTTCCAGAAAGGTTGTACTAGTTTGCAGTCTCACCAACAGCGTGTAAAGTGCTCCTTTCTCTCTGCATCCATGTCAGCATCTGTTGTTTTGGGATTTTTTTTTTTTTTTTTATACAGAGCCTCAAACTGTCACCCTGGATAGAGGGCTGTACCATCACAACTCACAGCAACCTCCAATTCCTGGGCTCAAGTGAGTCTCCTGCCTCCACCTCCCAAGTAGCTGGGACTACAAGCACTTGCCACAACGCCTGGCCATTTTTTGGTTGCAGCCATCATTTTTGTTTGGCGGGCCCAGGCTGGATTCGAACCCCCCAGCTCAGGTGTACGTGGCTGGTGCCTTAGCCTATTGGTCCACAGGTGCCGAGCCTATTTTGGGATTTTTTTGATAAAATCCACTCTCACTGGAGTTAAGTGATATCTCATGGTTTTGATTTGCATTTCCCTGATTAGAGACATGGAATGCTTTTTCATGTGTTTATTGGCCATAAGTTTATCTTTCTTTTGAAAAGCTTCTGTTCATGTTTTTTTTCCCATATGTTTGTGAGGTTGTTTGATTTTTTTTGTCTTGCTGATTTGCTTGAGTTCTTTGTAAATTCTGATTACCAGCTCTTTATCAGATGTATAATATATTCTTCCATTCTGTATGTTGTCTGTTCTATTGTTTCCTTGACTGTGCAGAAGCCTTTTTAATTTCATCAGATCCCATTGGTTAATATTTGTGGTTATTGTGGTTGTCTTTGGGTCTTCTTTATAAATTCTTTGCTGGACTGATTTCTATGAGAGTTTTTCCAACATTTTCTTCTAGAATTCTTATAGTCTTATATGTCTTAGTTTCAAGTCTGTTATCCATTGTGAAAGAGGACACTCAAGGGAACTATTCGTAGATGTAGGTTACTTAAAAAAAAAAAATCCTCCTACCATGGCCATATTGGGATCAAGAGGAAAGTTTGAAGGCATCATAGAAGCCTCAGCAACCACAGGGCTCTGCTGTGGTCCTAGAATAAATTACAGGTCCTATGACACAGACGGCCTGGCCTCCTGTCTAGCACACACTCAGTGCATTCCCCCCCTTCTGAGGACCTGCTTGAGAATCAGCAGAAGAGCTCTCAAAGCCCTCCAGAGCTGCCGTGGCAGGCTTCTCATGCCCATGTGGACCATGGCAAGGTCTGTGCAGGAGAATATGTGGTAGAGGGAGAAGCAGAGGTCAAGAGATGACAGATTTGGAAAATGCTTAAGTGAAAAGTTTTCAAAATGGAGAAAGAAAATAGAGGAGTCAGAAGAAGTCCTGAAGAATGGTAGCTAAATGATTTATGAGAGACTCCAAATATGGTTAATGCAAACTCTGAAGAAATGTCAGGTTAAGTGTCAGTCTCTAAAATATTTAGCAGTTAAATCAGCTTCAAGTGTAAATACTAAGAAAATGACCAGCTGAAAAGCTATCCCCCTCCCCCGCAGAGAGTGTGCCTCCCCAAAGAGGGAGCTTCCCTGGCTTAAGGGAGGCAATGCCATCCTGGCTGGAACTTGTCTCTTGTGAAACTCCCCCTGGGGCTCAGTGCCAAGCCCATTCCTCAGTCACCAACATCCTTCTTCCTCCCAGCACCAGAGTTTGGTGCACAGAGGAGTCTGTTAAGGTTGGAGAGCTTCCAGGATTAAACAGATTGCATTAAGTTTCCCAGAAATGGATTCTTAATGTAATAACCAAAGAATTTCACACAATGTGATAAATGGACTGCCAAAATTAATTGCAAAGCCCCCTCGGACGGAAGCCTTTGTTTCTCATCCTGACCCTGCTCCAGACTAACAGCATAATATTGGGCAAGTGGGTCATCACTCTGGGCTTCAGTGTCCACATCTGCCAAGTGGGAGGGATGCTGCCTGTCGTAGGCTGGCTGTGAAGGCACTGTTTCAACCCTGGTTGCACAGACCTGGTCATCCAGATTTACCCCCGACCATCCCATCTGAATTTTTGGAACTGCCTGGGTGATTGAAATCAGTGGCCAAAGCAGAGAACTACTGCACCATATCAGCTTATAATATGACAATGACAGCAACAGTAATGAAGATCGTTACTGGATGGTTGTCTTTGTGTGATTTGAAGGTTGAAAGAGCTATTCGGAAATTTCCTCAGGAGCAGGAACCACATGTTATTTTAGTATTTCCCATTATTACCTACAGGTGTCAGGCATTCAGCAACTCCTTTGAAAGTCAAATGTAATTTTGTAGGGCTTACAAATATTAGTCTGAGATTCTTTGTGTAGCAAAACTATTTTTTTTTTAAGATAGCACCTGCACCATCAGCCTACAGCAAGTCATCATCTTAAAACCTGCCCAAAAATCAGCTTCAGAGAAAGAAAACAGAAATAAGAGGAAGGTGACTTTACTCAAAATGAAGAGAAATGCTTTTTTCCATCAGGGAGGTAACTGCCTGTCTTTGTCCAACTGAACAGATCATGAGGGAAGAGGTATGAAAGCCAGAGGCAGACACTGGTTCGGGCTACTTTTTCAGAGATTTTTCCTCTGATTGGTTAAAAGCAATACCCGTTTGCGCTGCCTGGCCTTTGACTCAGGATTGATGCCCTTTCTTAGAGAATTTTACTACATAGCCTTTTAGTTTTAAGCTCACAAGTCATCTGAATTAGCAGAAGTGTATTTTGAAGATAACTCTTTGACACAGAGATTACTAAAGTCAAAAAAAAAAAAAGAGAGAGAGACAGAGATTACTTAAAGTCAGACTTATCTCAGGCCCCACCTCTGAAAATGCTACTCTCAGATCCATCACCACTGTAGGCCCAAAAAGAAAAAGGCATAGTGCCTGAGCTAATCCAGCCAGCACAGAACCTTCGCGCCACGCAGAATTAATCAGACATCCCATGAATCAATTGATGGATTGTGCTTTATTCACCTCCAAGGTAGACCTAAGCAGATTCTATTTGTTCTTTCAAAGTAATTTTTAAAAATTTAGGAAATCTAAAAAGGATAATGAGTTTTGAACTAATCATACTTGATTACGCACGAAAGTTTCTTCATTGGTGTGTGATATCTGCTTTATTATATATTAGAGTCTCAGATGTTACATTGTATGATTTATTCTGTTCCATTTAGCTGTGCTATTTTTGGCCAACACAGTCTTAATTTTAAAGAGTGATTTTAGTGTGTGTGTGTGTGTATGTGTGTTTTTAATGTGGGTGGATTGACCACATCTCATTCTCCTTGTCTAGAATTTTCTCATTGGCTTATTGTCTCCCAAATGAATTTTAGATGTTTTTAAACCCATAGATTTTCTTAAAACTCCCCTTATTTTGGTGATGGGGAGGGGTCGTAAGCTATTCCAGCTGGACTTATATCGAACTCCAGTTTTGATGAAACAGTTTTTATAAACTCCTAGTGTTCTATATCGCCGTAGAAAGGAGAACTCAATCGTTTCAACACAAGACAGCCCAACAGATGGGAAATTTAAAGCAGAGAGCTAGACAAGAGAGGGCACATATTCCTGGTGTGATTCAACATGTCAACAGCTTTGGTCTTCATCACTGTGAGCCAACGGGGGTAGGGAGGGAGAGGCGCACACACATGCAGAGAAAGATGGGGGCAGACACACACGTGTACCTTCTCACATTATGACGGCATTCCCTCCAGACCTCTTGGGCCATGCTCCCAGCTGGCCTAGAAGTTTTCTCTTCACCTCTGGTCTCAGTGCATCTTCATCCATTACTCTCTTCTAGTTTGCCAGAAAAGAGTACAAGAACTCTGTACTGTCTAGGACACTAGCTAAATACAAGAACACTCCTTCTGGGACTTTCCAGGAGCATTTATCTGGTTGGAAGAAAACAACTTTGGAGCAGGTGAAAAGGGGGCAACCTGCACAGCCAGTAACCTCACAGCTAGCCAATCTGCAGCTTTCAAAAGAAAAGGCTGAGCCCCTTATTACTGTAAATGAGTATTTCTAACCTACACGGGGACTACAAGAGTCCTAATACTATGCGTGGCAGGATCCCAGGTCGGCTGCCAAATGGAAAGGTTTTCCAGAATAACATCCTTGCAATGATCAAGGCTGCCCTCTGGAAAACTGGACTTCAGTTTGTCGTAGGGGATATCACAAAAGCAGGTTGAACCACAGGAGGAGAAAGTGACATAGTCCAAGGGAGTCCAACCCAACACCTGAAGACATGGCAAAGGTATAACATGACAAAGGATCTGAAACTCCACACTTCTTTTGGAAGGGCTTCCCAGGGATTTGGAACAAGACAGAGCATGTGGCCAGAGCCCCAGTGGCTGCCAGGAAATGATACATCACTCACTGGTGGACCCAGCTATGAAAGAAATAGCTAAAATACCAACCCCATGAACCCTCAGAGACCAAGTTGCTATAACAGAGCTCCAGCAGCCAGCTGAACCCTCAGAAACCAAGTTGCAATAACAGAGCTCCTACAGCCAACTGGACCTGAAGGTGAATCCAGCCCACCAGGCAAGATTAGTTGGCGCCTACTTCCTCTTGGACTTGAGCCTGAACTCATCACACTCCTATTTCCAGGTATCTTCCTTGCCTAACCACCAGCTTTGGGGACACTGGAGACACAGGTTTACATCCACTCAGTAAAGCTGCTCATAGACAGATGAGATCCCTGACCCAGCCCTTCCTTATACCTGGAAGAGGCAGACGTGAATACGTGACCCTAATTAATGATTTCCACAATTTGCTATGGACCTACTCATACCTCACATTATAAGGCCAAAAACAAATTCCAAAATACACCCCCCCCCAAGGAAAAGGGGATGCCCCCATTTTACAGGTGAGCCAAAAGAGGCCCAAAAAGGTGACTGATCTTCCCAGAGTCACACTGTAGTAAGTGAACTCAGGTATCCCCAACTTTGAGGCCTACTCACCCTTATGTCACTCATACAGTCAGGCCCCAAATGCAAGAAAGGAGCCACAACCACAGTCCCTTTATAGTACCCCTTAATGCGGGGAATCAAACTTCAGTAGCAGCAGCATACATAACTCCATATGGAAACCTGTAGCATAAGTGATCAAGAGCAGGCAACTCACAGGTGTCACCTGTGGTTTACAAGTCTGCAGACTTACCCTCACAATCCCATCAAAACAGGATGCCAGCATGGTCACCCTCAAAACTATGCAAAGAAGTCTGCCTGAATGTGTCTTCAAGACCTCCCAGCTCTCAGTGCCCTGGCCTTGAGTAATTCATAGTCTGCCTTCTTCAGCATCTTCCCACCTTTTGCGCATCAGCTTACCCAAGTTCTCTTCCCTTCTGTGCTGATCTCCAAGGGCAGACTTGCTTGTTTGAAGTGTTTGAGAGGGCCCTTATTTGCAGGGCCACATATAGCTGCCCCTCGAAGTCCTGTACAGATGAAATAACGTGCATGACCCTCAGGCTGATCTGTCTGAACAAGCAGCCTTCCCTTCAAAATAGAAACTTCCAGCAGCTGCCTGCTCATGTCCACAATCTTGACATTTTGCAGAACTTATGGGAAACTCATATTGGTGTTTTCATAGTCTGCCACATGTTCTTCTAAATCAGTGGTTCTCAACCTTCCTAATGCTGCAATGTATTTTCATTGTGAAAGAGGGGTCATGACCCACAGGTTGAGAACCACTGTTCTAAATAGTGTCAGGAATAGCAACTCTCTAATTTGTTTAAATTTTTCACTTTTAATTTTTTTTTTTTTTTTTTGAGACAGAGCCTCAAGCTATCACCCTGGATAGAGTGCTGTGGCATCACAGCTCACAGCAAACTCCAATTCCTGGGGTCAAGTGAGTCTCTTGCCTCTGCCTCCCAAGTAGCTGGGACTACAGGCGCCCGCCACAACACCCGGCCATTTTTTGGTTGCAGCCGTCATTGTTGTTTGGCGGGCTTGGGCTGGATTCGAACCCACCAGCTCAAGTGTACGTGGCTAGTGACTTAGCCCGTTGAGCCACAGGCGCTGAGCCTGTTTAAATTTTTCAGAAGAGTCAAACGTTCAGGGCCAAAACTGATGAAAAAGTGAGTAAAGAAACAACACTGTTTGAAATTTAAAAGGTGGTACGTATAGGCTATATAATGCATAATTCCAATTATATGACATTCTGGAAAAGGCAAAACTACAGAGTCAGTAAAACTATCAGTGATGTCAGGGCTTGGTGGGAGGGATGAACAGAGAGCACATGATTTTATGACAGTGAAATGCTCCTGATGCTGCTGCAATGGTGGATATATGCCATGACATTTGACCAAACCCACAGATGGTACAACACCCAGAGTGACCCATAAGGTAAACTATGCACTCTGGGTGACAGTGACATATCCACATAGGTTCTTCAGTTATAACAATTGTTCCACTCTGGGGGAATGTTGGTAGTGAGAGAGGCTATCGAGGCATGTTTGGAGTCAAGAGTATGTGGGAAATCTGTTACCCTCCCCCCAGTTTTGCTATAAACCTAAAACGGCTTTAAGTCAGCATAGTGGCTCATGCCTGTAATGAGGACTACACGGAAGGACTGCCTGAGCTCAAGAGTTCAAGACTAGCCCTAGCAAAAGTGAGACTCCCATCTCTTAAAAATAGCCGGGCATTGTGGTGGGTGCCTGTAGTCCCAGCTACTCAGAAGGCTGAGGCAGGAGAATCACTTGAGCCCAAGAGTTTGAGGTTGCTGTGAGTATGATGCCATGGTCTTCTACTGAGGGTGATAGAGTGAGACTCTGTCTCAAAAAAAAACCAAAAAAAACAAAAAAAAAAACCCCAAAGTGGTAGGAGCTAGAAGATGAGACGTGCAATGGGCTGTACAGATTTTGCTGGTTATTGCTTCTGCCCACCACCAGTTAGTGGCTACCATTCTGTGTGTGTCTGGGTTAAGTCTTTTGAAGACATTTTTTCCTACTCTTGAGTCAAAAAGGTACCTTCTTCCATTGTCTCCCATTTCATTAAAGGGAGCAGAGGCATGGCAAGTGATCAGGACACTTGGCCCAGACACAAGATTACGAGATGGTAGAGCAAATGCTCTCATCAGACTCTCTCCTCCTACCCACCAGCTTGCTGTTTGCACTTGGCCACTCTGCCTCTCATGGGGCAAGGTCCACGCAAGGACAGGGTGTCATCCCGGATGATCACTCCAAGGGAACACATTCACATACCACACGTGTAATGGCCGTGAGATTGTTTTAAACTCAGCAAGTCTCATCCTGCACATGCTAGGAGACGCTTGGCACAGGGCAGCACTTTGGGGATCCTCCCTTTGTCATTGTGCTGGAGGGCAGGAGGTGGCGCCTTCTCTTTACAGATTGTTTACCATTTTCTCCATTTTGAAGGATGAACAAATCCACCAACAGCCCTGAAGAGCAGAGAATTTGCACTATTGAAAACATAGCCAGTTTGGTTTTAAGTCTGGACACACATGAACTCAAAGGAATGCCTGATTTTGCAATCAAAACACACAAACTGAAAATAGAAGAAAGTCAGTCACGAGCAGCTCCTCACTTGGGGAGAGACAGGCCAAAGCTGTCAAAATGAATTGCGTGGTTTTTATTAAACATGTTTCCAGTGCAGAGAGACCCAAACCACAAGACCACTAGGAATAACCTATTCCAAGTGACGAGGGAGTGACTGAACTCAGCAGCAGAGTCACCTTTCCATGTAAAGAGGAGGGTGGTCTGCCTGGGCCACGGCTGAGGCCACCAGAAATGCACTTTAAGACAATGTGTAGCTGCCTGCTGCCTTTGCAGAGCTTTTGGGAAAGACGTGCTTTTCCACTCCAGCCACCCTTGTTCATTGCAAGGCAAGGAGGCCTGAAGAAACGTTATTGACATTTCCTTCTCATTGGCCTGACCTTCACATTTCAACCTCAAGTTCTCCCTGGCCTATGATGTAACCATTTCAAGGCTATGAGGAGACACTTGGGACTCAGTTACCAATGACAGATTCTTAAGGGCTAAGATGCAGGCACGGGTAGGAGTGGAAGGCAGTGGACGCGAACATAGGTGTCACTACTGAGACATGCAATAGATATGCTCTTTAAAGTTCTAAAACTATATTTGATTGTTGGCACTAGGAATATCTTATGAACAGTAACTTTCCAACCTCACTATACTCCAAAGACTGAGACAGACAGCAAAATACAGAGTTGGACTTCCCACCACTGAAGCAGTAAACACATGGAGGCGGTTTTACTGTGGAGAGTGCCCACAAAACAGGATGCCCTGGGTCCAAGAGGAGCTGTAGCTTCCCATTAGTACATGCATGTTGTTTCAAGTGCGAAAATTCCTGACAGAGGAAAAAAATAAAAGGAGGTGTGGATGAGTCCAGAAACTTCTGCCACCAGTTGCTGTAGTGAGATTGTCCAAGTGAAGTGACTACCTCAGTACCGTAACCTTCTGGGTATGCTTTTCTTTTTGATTTACTGACCTTAAAGCAAATATCTCATAGATAAAGAAAATAGTAAATCTTGACTGTAAGTTGACTGTACCCAGCCATGGCTGTACTTTAGTATCAACTGGGAAGTTAAAGCAAATTCACACAGCTAAATCTCCGGGGGCTTCAGGGGACCTAGGGAATTCATGTCTTGCAAATCTCCTCAGGTGTGGCTAAGATTCTACCAAGTTTGAACACTTTTGTTACAAAAGGAAACCAAAATCCCCTGCTATAAAGAGAAGGTAAAGTCACCATGGTGGTTTAAAACTTGTGGCCTTATACTGATGCCTACAGGGACATTTGGAGAGTCCCTGGAGGGACTGCCTTATTGACAAGGGAGATGTGTTAGAAATGTACTAAACACAAGCACCAAACTGGATCTTTAAAATGTAATCAAGGGGACTGATTACATTCTGAAAGGGGGGGATCATTTTCACAGACTAAGTAGGGGGAGACCTTTGGAAGTTTCTTAGGTATCAATTCTTATATTCTATAGTTTTAAAATAATAATCATCAATGATGATGGTTATAACAGTTACCTAATAACTGTTCAGTTCTGAATGTCCCCCAAATTCATGTGAACTCGATCTCCATTGCAGTGGTATTGAAGGATGGACAGTGACTAAATCCTCATCAGTGGGCCAGATGCCCTGTAAGAGGGCTGGAGGGAACTAGCTTAGGCCCTTTGCTCTTCTGTCACATGAGGACACCTAGATATTCCTCATAGAAGGCACTGAGTCTTCATGGAACACAAAACCTGCCTTTATCGTGAACTTTCCAGATTCCAGAGCAGTGAGAAAATAAACTTCTAGTACTGTATTTATAAGTCACCCAGTCTCAGGTATTTCATCATAGCTGCATGGAGGGATACTGATGTGCTCGGTAGAAGTGTATCAAAACACAGAAACCCAGGCTCGGCGCCTGTGGCTCAACGGGCTAAGGCGCCAGCCACGTACACCTGAGCTGGCAGGTTCGAATCCAGCCCGGGCCCGCCAGGCAATGATGGCTGCAACCAAAAAAAAATGGCCGGGCGTTGTGGCGGGCGCCTGTAGTCCCAGCTACTTGGGAGGCGGAGGCAAGAGACTCGCTTGAGCCCAGGAATTGGAGGTTGCTGTGAGCTGTGATGCCACAGCCTCTATCCGGGGTGACAGCTTGAGGCTCTGTCTCAAAAAAAAACAAAAAAAAACAAAAAAAAAAACACAGAAACCCAGGAACATGCCAGAGGATGTTCATTTTGCCTCAATCTCCAGATCTTTTTCACTTTACTCATGTTGTCAAAAAGGCGGTTTACACAGGAATTCAGTTTGTACATAAAGTTTTATCTTGAAGTCCTAGTTTATTTAAGGAATCCCACAGAAAGCCCTAGGGTACGGTGAACAACTCTTCCTCACGTTTCCAAAGTTCAAGGTTTTGTTGCAGTGAAATGCCCTGTGGGTGCACCTTCCAGTGCTGGACGGAGGTGGAGAAGGAGGGGCAGGAAGGGGAGGGTAGAACAGTGACAGGGGCAGCTAAGCATTAGTTTATATGCAGTCCACTGGTTAAACACTTTAACATGGAAAACCCTTCAACAGCACTTATCTGTGCCAGGCACCACTCTAAGAATTTCGCAAGTATTAGCTCACTTCACTCACGTAGTTGTCACAGCAGTGAGTAGGAATTAGGATTGTCTTCTTTTCTGCTGAGGAGCTGGCCAAGGCCCAGAGAGGTCAGCCCCTGGCCCAGGGTTACAAAGGCACTTTAAGTGGTGAAGACAGGATTGGCCTTCAGGTCACGTGACTCCAGATCTACTTCTTATCCATGTCATGCCCCCTCCATGAGGACTCACTAAATCCTCTAAGAGGCCTATGAGATAAGTGCAATGTCCCCATCATACAGACAGGAAAAATTAGCCCTGTCTAAAATTAAGGGCCAGGCCACCATCTCCTGGCAGAGTTGGGATTTGAACTATGATCCAGACTTTATAGTCTTCCCAACCTTGTCCATGGTCTCGGGAATATGTGCACATGCTGTTCTACAGGGATCAACTCCTTCTTCCCTGTTCTTTTGAATATTCCTCATTTCAGAGTATAAAGCAGGTGGAGTCCACCATTCCTTAGCTCCATGATCCACTGGTGGCTCAGGTCAAGAATACCTGTAGACCTTGGTCACTGATCTTGTTATGTTTCCTACAGTGACACATGGACCCAAAAATTGTCTCTGCTCTTAGTATAATTATATAGAAAATCTCATTTGAAATGTCAGCAAAAAACCAAAATTTATGTGAAGTACTCTGCATTCACAGAATAAGAGATGCAAAACACATAACTAGTAGCTTTTTATTTTAACTGAGTTATTTTAATACAGCAGCATTTCCTTAGTACAGCATTTTATTATAAGCTCATTCTTTGCTCCTTCCACATTGAAGTGGATAGAATCATGTCCCTCAAAATGCTCAAATCCTACTTCTGGTATCTGGAAATGTGAACTTATTTGGAAATACGGTTTTTCCAGATGCTATGGAGTTATGATGATGATGTCATCCTGCCTTGGGATGGGTCCTAATCCAATGAATGTGTCTTCATAAGAGGGAACTCTGGACACAGGTAATAGAGGGCAGAGATTGAAGAGATTCAGCTGCAAGCCAAGAAACTAAGGAGGGCAGTGACCACCAGACGCCAGAAGCAGCAAGGAATGATTCTTCCCTGGAGCCTTTAGAGGGAATACAGCCCTGCAGACACCTTGGTTCCAGCCATAGAACTGTGGGAGAATACATTTCTGTTGTCTTAAGGGAATCAGATTGTGGTCTTTTGTTACATCAACCCTAGGAAACTGGTACAGGTATGTTGAAGACCATATTCAGAAAGTGAATTTAAAATGGCAGATTCAGATTTCCATCCTTTTGGGATGTTTTCAATTTGTAAAATAGGATCACTCAAGGATCAACTAAGTGGACACTGCTATTATTCACTGAGAAGAGGGAAGAAATAAAACAGAATAAAGTGCTTTTTCTTTTATTGGCTTCATTCAGAACAAAATGGAACTTTTCCTAATTTGTTTTCTTCCAAGCCCACCATCTCCATCCCAAGGACATGAGGTGATGGAAAAGCCTTCTTCACACGCTTCAGACTTAAAGGATGAGTGGTATTAAAGGAGAAAGCTCTGTCTGCTCATGCATACAGTCCAATTCATGTTCCAGGCCAATGAGGCTGTCACAGACAGTCCTTGGATGGTGTAGTGAGATGCCCTGTACTTCTGTCACCACCACAATGTCTGCAGCTTCGTGGAACAAATGGCAGTCATAAGACAAAATGGGCACAAACACATTCTAAAACCTTGGGACAAAGTTCTCTCCCTACTCTGCAGAGGCCTCCTAAGCTAACCTGAGTCAACCCAACATCCTTCTGGCAAGGGCTTCTTCATTCAAGTCTGGTCCTCACCCCAGACCTATATGTCCAACTGTCAGCCTCACTCCCTACTTCCTGCTCAAATGGAACAAGACCCAAGCTGAACTACTTATCTTCTTCCCTAATCTGCTTTCTAGGCTACTCCACCTGCCTCAGTACAGCCAAAACTTCAGAGCTATCCTTTACTTCTGTCGTACCCTAAAATAGCAAATCCTGCTGGCTCTGCCCTCAAAATCCAACTGTTTCTTACCTCTTCCACTGCTCTCTCTGCGGACCCAGCCATGTTATCACAGTGGCCTCTTAGGGGATCTGGTGTTTATATCCCTGTTCTCTACAGTGTTATCTGTAACCAGCAGGCAGTGTACTCTGAGACATAAGTGAAATCCTGTCACTCCTCTGTTCAAACTCTCCAACAGCTCCCACAGTTTTTAGAGTAAGATGTCCCCACGATGGCCCACACAGCCACCTGACCTCACCTATTCATGACACTCAGTGAGGCTCAGGCCTCTCCCTGCTACCCACTTAAAGCCTTTGCACTGACAGCTTCTCTTCCCCAGAGTCCTCTTCTCCCAGGTACTATACTACTGCCTCATCTCCTTCTGGTCTTTGCTCAAGCGCCATCTCCAAGGAGACACCCTTGGACCACACTACATATCATTACAACCCCCCCTCTCCATCCCCAAGCTTCCTCCTCTTGTTCTTTTCTTGCAGCTTTCTGGCACATCACATGTCAACTAACTAATTATGCTTATTGTGTATCTCTCCCTCTCCCCTTTAGAAAATAAATTCCATAACCACTGGATTTTTGTCTTTTTTTGGTGAATACATATATGCCCAGACTCTAGAACACTGCCCAGCATGTAACAAGCTCCATGAAAACTTGATTGAGTGAGAAGAGAAGGGTGAGGGGGAGCTGCATTACATCAACACATAAGTTCCAGTAAGTTGTCACTTGCTTTTGTTGAGTAGTCTAGAGCAGAAAACAGTGTAGTATTCTCAGAGTAATCTCAGGAAGCCCCAGCTTGGATGTTGCTTCCTGACGAATATATTGTGAGTTCTCAAATATGTGTACATGCACATGGTTATTCTGAACAGCCTGTGAGGGGAAGCAGGAATGGTGCCTTTGGGTGGAGGTAAAAAAGGCGGTCAGGAGGCCCTGTAGAGGATGTGTGTAGGCTGAGTCTTCAGGCCCAGCACCCTGGTTCTCTCCTTGCCCTATTACTAACAAGGCTAAAAGAGGAAAAATCCTAAACAATTTCCATAAAAGAAGCCTACTTTCTATTTTGCAATACCACTGACAAAACACATTCTGCCAAGATTCATGAGGAAGCTAAAGTTGTCCAGGTCCCCAGGGACCTGGAAGCTATCCACCATGTGCAGCAAAGCTGTGACAAGCAAGTAAGTCATTAGCCTCTGCCTCTTGCTCGTGCCGCACCAAGCTCCCCATGATAAAGGGGGGCAGCTCACAAACAAACTGCTGGCAGTAAGAGGACAGATTTATTATTTGAAAGTCTTTTGAGAAAAAGAACCATTTAATCTTTCTCCACAAACAACTCTTTTTATAACACATTTGCGTTGAGATCATAGCCAAAGTAATTTGAAACATATTTGGTTTTTACTTTCTCATTAAGTTGTTGAAGAGATAGAAGCTTGCTCTATTACTGTGTAATGGACTACCCAGAAATTTAATAGCTTAGAACTACCACTATTTTAATCATATTTGTGGGTCAGGAATTCAGGCAGGGCTCAGCTAGGTGGTTCTTCTGTTTGTGCCTGACAAAGGTACCAAGGAGTCACTCATTTAGTGAGTGGGCTGGGCTGGAGAATCAAAGTCTGCTTCCATCTCACATCTGGCACCTTTATGAGGACAGCTGGAGCTGGCTCAGCTAGGACTATCCACCAGAGTATCTATAGTGGCCTCTCCAGCATGGTGAGTTTATGTTGACAAGGCTGAATGGTCACTTATGACCTCTCCTCAGAGACTGTGTGGTATCACTTGTTATATACATTGGCTGAAGTAGTCATAAGCCCACCTAGGTTAAAAGGGAAGGAACAGAGGTACCACTCCTCAATGGGAACAGCATTAAAGTATTTGAACCTATGTTTTAAAATTTAAAACCACTACACAGTCGTTACAAGGATCACCCATGCAATGTGCCTGACTTCCTACCTTCTTTCAGGTACCCAGTGGCCTTGAGGTGCTCACCGGCATCCCCCCCCACCAATTCCTCAATCGCTCAATCGTTAATTAAACCCATTTAGATATCTAGTAGTGTGCAAACACTGGCATTTCAAAAGGAAATGACATGCTGCTTGCAACAGGTTGACACATAGAATGACCAAGGTCACAGACATCTGTTCTTTTTGCTTGTCCAGCAGCCAAGCCTCCCCTATGTTTTTTATATATATATATACACACACACATTTTTTTTTGTAGGAAAGGTCTTTATTTAGCGGGGAAGCTGCAGAGCAGCATTGAGGAGGAGAGAGAGAGAGAGAGAAATGGGGGAAGAGAGGAGAAAGAGAGAAGGGAAAGAAGGGAGGGAGGCAGAGAGAGAGAAACACGAGACACGCGGGGGAAGAGAGAGAAAAGAGGCCTCCTCTATATTTTGAAAAGAGTATTTCCAACGGGGGTGGGGGGTGTTACTGATCTCTTTTTTTTTTTTTTTTTCATTTCATATGACTGTAGTGGGCACATGACCTAGACCCAGGCAACTGGGCACAACTTACTCTCCCACCCTAGTTGGCAACTGGATCAAGGACTGACACACAGCCCAACAAGAGTAGTCCCAGAACTCTTCTATGATTTGGAAAAGCCACAATGTAAGCATGAGAGGTGTGAGGAAGGGACACCAAGGGAAAATAGAATACTGAGAAGTAAATATAAGAGTACAACCAGGAGAAAGAGTGAAAGAGCCTGAATCCTGACAGAGTTCACAAATTGCCCAAGGCCATTCTATGCCCAGGAATTCCAGGTACATAAGCCAATAATAAACTCTCATTGCTGGCTTTAAACAAGTCCAGGTTGAGTTTGTTTGAGAGTCCTGACTTACATCCAGGGAACAATGAGAGGGCAACATAATACTGTGAATGGATATGCTCCAAAAGATAAAAGGACACTTGGGGAATGAACCTCTAACTAGGCATGAAAGGCTACTGGGACAAGGACCTCAGAACAGTAGACACCAGATTGGCAACTTTCATGTCACATGCAGTTTGTAGTCTACTGCACTATGTGAGACAACAGCATGGCTCAAGTCATTTTGCTGCAACTTGCTCCAAAATGCCTACTTCTCAGCCTCAAATTAAACCAAGGGTTAACATGGGGTTAAGGAACATGGGCACCAAAAACTTGTAGTTGCCACCTTGTCCCGCTAGGTGGCACCCCTGCACTGGGGAGGCACAAATTGAAGGGCTAACAAGCAAACTGAGCAGAATTAAGACCCTTGAACACTAAGTATTGGTGATTTGGACGGGATCTTAGAGTGAAAAGATAGCAGGAAATGTAAGACACCAAAATCCTAGGCCAGCCATCACGTATTTAGTACCTACTCTGTATATAGCTTCGGACTCTTGTTCGGTCCTGTGGATTCAAACAAAATCTAATGTGAATATCCATAAGAATTTTAAATTTCTTTGAGAAGCCAAGACCAACCTGTATTTTAAGGTCCAATATGGAAGGAATAACTAAGTTCTGAATTGTGGGCCATTGGAAAAATGGCCTGTAGGGATCCCCACAGACTCAGCGTTAGAGGACTCATGCCAGGCCACTCATTTCACTGACAATGAAACCACGGCCCTACAAAGTTGCACAAGGACTTCAGGATAAGAAATGAGAATTGTGAGCTGGGCAGCCAGGGAAGGGCCCATCTGAGGGCAGAGGTTCTTGGCTGTGACCTGACAACCAGGACCCAGTCTTACAACATAAAAGGGTATGGAATAACATGTCATTTACTCCTGAGACTTACTTTTTTGAAATTCCCCTTAAGTGTTCTGTGTTGACTGACTTTATTAGGCAGAGGGGGACCATGCACACAGTGCCTCCTGCCCTAGATACCTCTCAGGAACTCACACTTCAGGAGCTCAGAGGAAGAGTGTCTTGTAAAATCCAGCACAGGACAGAAATAACTCATAGTAATAGATATAAAAAGCACTTTCAAAGCAGTAAAGTACTATCAAGTATTTCTGCTGTTATATAAGGAGGATGGTATCTTGAATTTCCCTACTCCCTGCTAAGCGTGTGATCCATCAGCTGGAAGTTAACCATGGTGTAGTTCTCCACCCCCTCCTCCCACATGTCCTCCCTGGTCTAGCTCTCCCTCTAGGATCCCTGCTCAGAAAATTGCAGCAGACGGCTTTTCCAAAGGCGAAGAGTTTTCTCTAGTCTGGGTTCAGGCCTATTGTTTGTTTACTGCCAATAGCATTCACTACTCCTCTTACTGTAGAGCTCCAGCCCCCTGAGAACAGAACATGCCCCTCCTTCAGCACATCTGTACATTTCATCAAGCTGTTTCCAGGCTACTTTGGATCTCTGATGCAGTTACTGAAGGACACTCAGCCAGGAATAACCGCGGAGAGCATTGTATAATTTGTTGAGAGGTTAAATAGCCAGGAGAAGGAAGGGTGGCCAACCTATCCAAATACAGGCTGCTGCTTCCTGTGTTAAATACATACTCATGCTCTTTCACAAATTAAAAAAAAAAAAAATCTATGCATAAAATTTTACAGTGAAATATAAGACTTCTCTCAGGGTATCAACATGGGACATGGGACTCAAACATAAATGACAAATTTCATAATTGCCAAAACCAGAACAAAGGGTTATATCTTGATGTAACATAGGAAAATATTTTATCAAATGATGGTAAAATATCTGTGACCCCCAAGGGAGATATGGCCAATATTGGAAATGAGGCCAAGCAGATGTGACTACAAAGTTGTAGGAATTGCATTAAATGTATAAAAAAGAAATACAGGGTGCTTTGGAAATAGCTTAAACATACTAGGAACCTGAATCCAAATGGGAAGAAAAATAGAGAACAAACGTAATATGCAAAAATCTCAAAATGAAGACAAATATAATCATTTTTAAAAATGGAAACAAGTCCCTCAAAAGGTTTTGCTCTTAATGGAAAACTGAGGAAGGAAACCCCAAACCTGCTAGACAGCAAGGGGAAGTAACAAGTAAACTTACCTATTTGGGCCTTTCTTTAGATAAAGAGAAAAGGTCTTCCCACCCTGAGTCTCTAATCATAGATCTGTGTTCACACAGCTTTGTTCTAGATTTCCCAAGCTACAAAATTAACCCAAAGCTGTCCCAATTTGAAGGCATTTCAGGGAACCTGGGAGAAGCTAGCATGTCTCCCTGGAGCATGCTCTCCAGCCAGGCCCCTCAGCACTCCCACAGATTGTGACAGCCACATATGAACTGTGCAAACACCGAAGAACAAAACTCCATGAGCTAGACTTGGCAAAAACAAGAAACAACAGAATAGCAACTCAGAATACCCAAGAACAACAGACTGCAATCTTCAAATGCAAACTGAAAAAACCCTACCAAATTAGAAATGTCATTTACTGAAAGAAATCATGATTGAAACTGAGACGTAAGGAACAAAAAAGTTAAAACGATTCAAAAGAATTTGAAAAAGAATTTTTATAGAGGCAAAACACATAATCATTAACATTAAAAACTTAGAAATAGATCAAATAAGACAGTTGAGAAACAAATGAGTGGTTTGGAAAAAACATCCCTGCACACAGCACAGAGAGTGGGGAAAAAGGAAGAGAAATTAAGAGGAGATGGAGTAAAACATTTTGAAACATGTCTAATTAGAAATCCAAAAGACAGAGGAAGGCAGGCATGATGGCTCACATAATCCTAGCACTCTGGGAGGTGGAGGTGGATGGATTGCCTGAGCTCAGGAGGTCAAGGTCAGCCTGAGCAAGAGCAAGACCCCATTTCATTTAAAAAAAAAAAAAAAAAAAGCAGGGGCAGTACCTATGGCTCAAAGGAGTAGGGCACCAGCCCCATATACAAGAGGTAGCAGTTCAAACCTGGCCCAAGCCAGAAACTGTAAAAAAAAAAAAAAAGTATATGTTAATATATGTATAAATATAATTTTTAAAAAATTAAAATATTTTTATAAATATTTTTTAAAATATAGATTATATATATACACTATATATAATGTATAGTGTATATATATATACACACTATATATACATATATAATATATTATGTATATGTATATGTATTATATATGTATATATAATGTGTGTATATATATATATATGTATGTATATAGTGAGGAGTGTGGCGAGCTTTTATAGTCCCAGCTACTCAGGAAGCTGGGACAAAAGGATCAATTAAGCCCAAGAATTTGAGGCTGCTGTGAGCTGTGATGCTACGGTGCTCTACTGAGGGCAACAAAGTGAGACTATCTCGAAGAAAAAAAAAAGAAAATAGAAGAAATAGGCAGCATCTGGAAAAGTGACAGCTGAGAATTCCACAGAATTGAGAAAAGACAAAAATCTTCAGATTCTGAAAGCACAACAAATTTTAACTAGGGAAGGAAGTAACCTATATAGAAGCAGAGTAAAAAGAAAGCAAAAAGAGTGGAAAGACAGAAGACTAATTACTTCAAAGCAATGCCAATCACATATTAGACTTTAACAGTTACAAATGAAGGCCAGAGGACAATGAAATAATGACGCCAAAGTGCTGACTTAAATTAGTAATGAAAAAGTTTGCTCCAAGTTAAAATAGTCTAATAAAATACTATTCAGAAGAAAAAGTTATTAATAATAGAATTAAAGGTGAGTGTGCATGTTAAAAACTTAAGAGTAACCCACTAATGACTAGAAATGGAATGTCTTACCTTCCCCCCAAAAAGGTAGAAAAAATTTTTAATAAAGAATCCAAAGAAAAATAGGAAAGTAAAATAAAAGGAAGCAGTACAGAAAAGAAATAGCACAAAGTGACATGGTAGAAATAATTTATGAGAAATGACAGTTTTAGAAAAGAGTTAGATGACTTAAAAACTCTAGCTATGTACTTATGAAAGACATTTAAAACATAGAATGTAGACACAGAATATAGACAAAACAGGCATTAAGATAAAAAGTATTTAGGATAAAGATTAATTTACATCTCAGCGCTACATAAGAGGGAAAAAAAGAGAAAACACTTCATGGATTTTAACCACAGCCTTGTCCTCAAATAAGCTTGTATGAAACACACACAGCAATAAATTTTAAAGTGGTCTCAGATCTAGCCATCTGGAGATGCGATCAGAAATTCTCTCTGAAGGAAACAACTTTATCCCAGGCCTTAAGAATTCCTAGAGATATAGACCCACAGAACAAGTGTTTACAGTCCAAAATCACAAAACACAAAAGAAACCCAGACAGAGTAAGATTTGTCACACGTTTAGCATTTCAAGATGCGAGGCCTCTTAAAAACAAAACATGAACGTTTATAGAGATACAGAATAATGTTTTCCATCAACCAGATCCTTACACTAAAGGTGTGTCTAAAAAATATTACACCTTGGACAGAAAGATTATTATTCCATAGATTAAAAAAGGTCTGAGAAACATAAGCAAAGTATCTGTTTACATGTAGATATAGCTAAATAAATATTGTAATTATTTAACTTGTGGGAGAAGAGTAAGATAATGAAAATACTGGGTAAGAATATCATTTATATTAGGAAGTGGTAAGTATAAATTACTTGATGAGAATAAAGATATTATCTTTATTTATAGTGTCTTTAAATGCAAATAATTATTATTTATCTTTGATGTGACTTCCAGTAACTAACGATGTTTGTGAGCAAATTCCCCAATTCAAAGTCTTTTGAAAAAGAACTATCAATGAATGCTAGAATTAAATTCTAGAATGCTAGAACTATGTGTAGAGTTCCTTTAATATGCTTTTATATGTAATAAATGATCAAAAATGGGGTAAGTAATCCATGCACATAACTCAAAAGATTAAATCCCAGCAACATATTTAGAATTTATACACACAGTTATCAAGTTCACTTTATTTTGTAAGAACATGAACTGTTAGTTTTTCATGATCTTTAGTTTCTACCTTTGGTGCTATGTCTTTCATGTGTCTCAGATTTTAATGCTTAATGTTATAATTTTTTGATCCAATAAAATTAAAATTAGAGCTTCCACAAAAATAAAACAGATCTAGAGTGACTTCTTAACTATCTGATTTATCCATCAATTATGGAGAGGTGTGTTCAAATAAAAACAGGAGGAACCACAACAAAAAATTAGCCCACAGATATAAACAAAGAAGTAGAATGAAGAAAAACAAGTATTAAGAAATGAAAGTTAAGTTCAACGAATTTTGTTCTTTGGGAAGAGAAAGGCAAACCTCTGAAGAGATTAATGAAAGAAGAGAGAAGAGTTATGCCTTGAATGAGAATCAAGGCATAACTTCAGATGCAAAAACTTAAAATATAATGAATTTCATTCCTATATATCTTGAAACCAATTTTAAAGGCCATGGAAACAAATTTCTAGCAAAGTACAACTTAAATGATTCAAGATGCATTGGAATACCTGAATTATTTCTTGACTATTCAATAAATTGAGCTCAGTTGTAAAACTTTTCACAAAAGACTATAAAATCCAGGGCTGGATGACTTCTTAGACATGTTCTATCAAACATGCAAGGAATAGATAATTCTAATTTATTCAAGATCTTCCAAAATATAGGAAGTGGAAAAGGGGGGGAAATTCCAATTTTGAGGTTGGCATAACCTAGATAGCAAAATCAAACAAGGACATCATGAGAAAAAATTACAGGAAAATCTTACTTACCCATGAGCGTGATGCAAAAATTTTACCAAACTGAATCTGGCAATGTACAATAAATGGAAGCCAGTATGAACAAGATGGGTTTGCCTTAGGGATGTAGCTTTCAAAATTAGAGAATTCACAACTTAAAGGCAGAAAGATCATGTTATCTCAAAAAGCTGAAAGCTTATCAATAAACTTCAACATCAGTTAACTTCAAAATAACGCTCATAGCAAATAAGGAATAGAACTATAATCCTTAGAACCTTCACACATACATACAGGTAGGTAATACCTGTAAACAAACCTTATGGTGAAATGTCTAAACTATTTAAGGTCAGTGCAAGATAAATGTTATCTACTTTTACCAGTTCTACCGCACCAAATACTGAGCAATGGGTTTTGAAACGTGTTTCTGAACCAGCATCAGTATTACCAGAGAACATAAATATAAATCCACATTCTCGGCCTTTACCCCAAACCCAGTGATTCACACTCTGGCAGAAAAGCCCCCTCCAAGTAATTCTGATGCACAATGAAGTTTGAGAACCACTCTACTAGAGATTTTAAGTAGACCAATGAGACAAGAAATATTTATACATAAGGTTCGTAAAGAAAAATGAACCTCATGATTCAAAATTGTTCTTGTAGGAACCCAAAACAATCTACAAGTTATTATAGCTGCAAGTCACATGAACATAGATTTTATTCTTTTTACTTTTTTTTAATTAAATCATAGCTGCGTACATTAGTGCAATCAAGGGGTACAATGTGCTGGTTTCATATACAATCTGAAATGTTTTCATCAAACTGTTTAACATACCCTTCATGGCATTTTCTTAGTTATTATAAGAAGACATTTGTTTTCTGCATTTAGTAAGTTTCACCTGTACCCTTCTAAGATGCACCA
>CAUYON010018367.1:0-19257 GCA_963573935.1 Arctocebus calabarensis
TCCTCTCTTTCTGTTCTCTTGAGGAAGGCTTGCAGTGTATAAATTTCCCTCTTAGGACTGCCTTTGCGGTACCCCAGAGGTTCTGATAATTCGTGCCTACATTATCATTTTGTTCCAAAAATTTGGTCATTTCTTCCTTAATCTCGTCTATGACCCAGCTATCATTCAGCATAAGGTTATTTAGTTTTCATGTTTTTGTATGAGCATGCAGATTCCTGTTGTTACTGAATTTAATTTTTATTCCATGATGGTCCAAGAAGATTCAAGGAATAATTTCTATTCTTTTAAATTTGCTGAGGTTAGACTTGTGACCTAAGATGTGATCAATTTTGGAGGATGTTCCATAGGCTGATGGAAAAAGAAAATCTTCATTACGGTATAATTTACACACAATAAAAAAAAAAATACAAAAACTAGCTGGGTATAGTGGTGCATGCCTATAGTCCCAGCTACTTGGGAGGCTGTGGCAAGAGGATCGCCTGAGCCCAAGAGACTGAGGTTGCTGTGAGCTATGATGGCACAGCACTCTACCCAGGAAGATAGAGTGAGATTCTGTCTCACAAACAAAACAAAACAAAACAAAACAAAACAAAACTTATGAACCTTACAGCACAAAGTTTAAGGAAGTACTCAGCCAACTGGAATAAGTAGTATGTATAAAAACATCCAAAACCATCACATTGTTTAGAGCTAAAAAAGATCTGAAATACCTTTAAGAGTGTCAATTGTGACAATAAAGGCAAAAAGACTATAATTTCCTCCACAAAGGAAGATTTTTCTATGCATGTCTCAAAAAGTAAACAAAAAGCATATACTGTAAAGAATATTCTCTGATCTTGCAAAATCTCTAGTCTGGATTAAATGCTCTTCTATAGGACTGAAGGGGGGAGAACATAAAATGAAGCTGTAAAGATAGCTTCACAGTCTTTGAGGGCAGTTTCTTATAATTGCCAGTTAAATGGGAAACATTCAACTTCTGCCAATTCTGGGGAGTATGAAAAGGTTATTTAAAAGTACCTTTTCCAGAGAACTAACAAGTCTGAACAAGTTTTAGTAGTTTCTTTGAACCTGTCTCCTTTCTGTGAAATGCCTGATAATGCTGTTTGTCTAAATTTCTATTTGCTGTTCTCTCTCAATCAGAAATCTGTATATATTTCAAATACTAATCTTCTTTCAGTTATACTGCAACTATCTTCTCCCAGTTTATAATTTACCCTGTCACTCTCATTATGTTGACACAAGTCTGATTAACAAAACTTTAAAATTAAACCCAAATGCCCAGATGTTCGTTCACTAGAGAATTCTACTAAACATTTAAGAACTAACACCAATTGTACACATAATTTTCCAGAAAACAGAGAAGAGAGACAACTTCTTCCCAATTCTTTTCATGAAGATAGTATTACCACAGTATTGGTAGGGTGTTGTATGAATGGAACAGGACAGAGAACCTGGAAATAAACTCACTTAGACATGCTAAAGTAGTTTCTGACAAAGACGTAAAGACAATTAAATGAAAGATGACAGCTTCATTCAAAACAAATGGTACTGAAGCAATTGGACATCCATAGGGTAAAAATAAGAAAAAAGACACCACCTCTAAGGATAGTTTAATATTCAAAAACAAAAACAAAACCCAGAATATAAAAATGGTGCAGCTGTTATGGAAAACAGTATGATGATTCTTCAAAGTATTAAAATTAAAATTACCACAGGATCCAGCAGTATCATTTCTGGTTAGAACAGACATTTGTACACTGATGTTCACAATAGCTAAAAGGTGGAAGAAATCCAAGTGTCTATTGACAGATAAATTAATAGAAAATATGGTATATGTACACAACAGATTGTTCAGCCTTAAAAAGAAAAGAAATCCTGATGCCTGCTATAAAATAAATGAATCTTTAGGATATTAAGTAAAATAAGCCGGCCACAAAAAGGCAAATATTATAAGATTTCCCTTATATAAGGTACCTAACGTAGTCAAATTCATAGAGACAGAAAAAAGCAGAACTGTGGGTGCCAGAAGCTGGAAGGAAGGTAAAATGAGGTATTATTATTTAATGAGTACAGAATTTCAGTTTTGCAAGATGAAAAGAGTTCTGTAGATGGATGATGGTGACAGCTACACAGAAATGTGAATGTATTTAATGCTACTCAACTGCACTCTTAAAAATGGTTATAATAGTAAATGTTATGTGCATTTGACCAAAATTAAAACAAATTAAAAAATAAATATCAACGTAAGTCTCATACAAAAATAACTCAAAATGAATCACAGACATAAATGTAAAACCTAAAACTTTTAGTGGAAAAAAAATAAAGAAGAAGAAATCTTTCAGAACTGAAGCAAAATAATGTCCTTTCACTTTGACACCATAAGCATAACTCACAGAAGGAAAACTGACAAACGGGACTTACGCTCTACCAAAGGTTCTGTTAAAAGGATTAAAAAATTAAGCTAGGACATCCAGTTTTTGGTCCGGCATGTGAGAAGCTACTAGCCATAAGTCTTATAAGAAAAAAACTAAACTGAAAAATCAACAGCTCTTCTTAGAGCCATAAAAATGATGAGGTCAGAGGGCAAATCATTGCCAATAGGCAAATGCAGAAAACTGCAGCTTATTGGTGCAGAAACACACAAGCACAAACTTCCATGGGAACCAGTACCAAAGCAGAGAAACTATTGATTTGCAGGAGGCTCAGTGTGGTCAAGTTAGAGAGATAAAAAAAATCTAGGGTGACCCAGGTATCAAAGGTTCCTATACTTTTTTGAGTTTTACCTCTGGGAACCTGACCAGGTTTTCACAATAAATATTAGAGAAAATTCCCTCTGAATGTTGGACAAAAGTCCCATGCTTTAGGAGGTGTAATGAGAAAAGGAACCATTTTCAAACACCAAAGCATTCTTCTCTTAACAAGGTCTACCCTCAAGAGAAACTAAGTCAGTCAGGGCCTAACCTGTTGGGGTTTTATCAGAGCATCACCGACCATAGAGAAGAAAAAACTCGACTACAGCCCACTTTAGCCATCCTGTCAAGGGGGTGAGGGGCTGAGAAGCACTTACGGAGTTTACAGTTCAGAAGCACAGGCTCTCTAAAAGACTAAGGGTGCTTAAAAGACCATAGAATGCTTACTCTCTGCCCCCAAACCTTACTACCACATTACTTAAAGAATATGTATAGAAGTCTCATTTGCCGGTAACTAGGGTCTGGGTTTCAAGAAATAATTACAAGACTGTAAAAGGCAAAATCTAATCGCAAGAATATAGCAAGCATCAGAGCCGACTCCTATGGCAAGGATGTTGGAATTATCAGACCAGAAATTTTAAATTACTAAGATTAAGATATTAAGAGCTCTAATGAAAAAAGTAAACAGCTTACAAGAACAGAAGGGCAATGAAAGCAAAGAGATGAAAATTATAAGAACTGAAAAGAAATGTAAAGAGATCAGACACATCATAACTGAAATAAAGCATGACTTTGATGGGTTTGTTGGTAGAACAGACAACACTGAGGAAAGAATCTGACCTTCAGGTTATCTCAGTAGAATATCAGAAAATTGAAAGAAAGACTGAAAAAAAAACAGAATATTTAAGACAGATTTAAGACTTGCCTGAGCAAGAGCAAGACCCCATCTCTACAAAAAATAGAAAAATGTTTTCTAAACTTTGGCATTCAGGACTGCCCTACTCCCCACGTGAAATCTAAAAGGCTAGAAATTGCGAAGCAGAACACATAATAGCAGGATATCGGCAAAAAGCAACCCCTGAGAGGCTAAGAGTCCAGTGAGAAGGGTTTGTTTCTTCCTCCCCTACATCTCTGACCATTAGCTGGAGAGCCCTTCTACCTCCACAAGGCCAAAAGCTGGTGTGAACTTCCTGAGGACAAGGCACCAGGCTGCGGGTGCCCTGAGGATCACTTCCTGATACCACAGACCCAGGTGCCACTGCTTCTCCACCCACTGTGCATCTCTATCTTCCCCAGAAGGCTTCAACCCCCCAGTTTGTCTCAAAAAACACCCTAAATTCAGCCCAGTCTATGGAAGCCACAGGGGTCTGGTGGGTTCCAGGGGATCTGCATGACCTCGGTGCCTGGACACTCTGGGTGGGCAGCCTTCTGGGGAGAGGGACAGACACAACCACAGTACTAGCTTTCTTCCCTCAGACATTTTTCCTTTCCTTCCTCTCCCTGCTCCATGGCTGCTGAGAGATGACTGCTTTCCCCCCTCTATTGGTGGATCCACCACACTGGGGCTTCCACAGAGAGTGGGGCTCAGAACTTTCCTTTGGGGGTCCTGGAGCAAACTGAGGGAAGCTTGGACTGTGAGCTCCCTGCTCACCATCCCTACCTGGTGTTGCCTGCCTGGCTACTCTACCAGAGCGGTACAGCCTCAAGACAGAACTTGCTTGGGCACCCTATGAACAACTTGAGGCCAGTACACTTCTCCCTGGTATGGTCAGAGATTGATATTTGGGGACCCAGGGACAAGCCTGAGGCCAAATCCAATACCCACAAGTGTCAACTGCATTCTTCATGGGCAAGGAGGGGAGATTTCTTAATCAGTCTCAGGAGGCAATGCTGCCATGTGGGCAAATCAGAGGGAAAATTACAGTGTGGATCCTACCTGTGGCCTACTTGGGGCAGCTATCCCCGCATGGAAAGATCACCACCTGCTCCAGACTTCCAGATTGTGACCTGCAGATGGCCACACTTCCACAAGGAGGCTTTCTTGTAAGCCTCTATAGTGGGTAAGACCACTATAGCCTACCTGGCAGCTTTGCCTAGAATTTATGAGCATACTTTGACCCCTACTAAAACAAGTACCTTACCAGCTTTTGTGGAGCCTGAGGGCAAGCTCACCCAACCCTCCTACCCACTTCTGCTGTGGAACATAATTAAACCTCAGCTGAAGTTTCAGGGCCCCACCTACTACCTGGACAATCAAGTGCTTCTGAGAAACTAGAGCTGGTTACAGGACCCAGAAACAACATTGCATCACCTTCTGACAGGGAGGTCAATTTCCATACCCTTTACAGCATTTACTGACTCAAATCAGATAAGGTACGGTTGAGTCTCATCCCAAAACACCACCATCACAGAGATTAAACTGGTGTAGCATTATCTACACAAAAGAAAATCCAAAAATAAGAATCAAAAGCTGCTCCAGATGAGAAGCAATTAGCAAAAGATCTCTGGACACAGGAAAAGTCAGAGTAAAAGGACACTCCCAAAAGAAAATGGTAACTCTGTACCAATGAAAAGCAACCAAAATGAGATTTTTGAAATGACTGTTTAAGAATTTCAGGCATGGGGCGGTGCCTGTGGCTCATCGAGTAGGGCGCCGGCCCCATATACCAAAGGTGGAGGGGTTCAAATCCGGCCTCGGCCGAACTGCAAAAAAAAAAAAAAAAAAAAAAGGAATTTCAGGCATGAGTTTATAAGAAAGTTAAACAAAATATAAGAGAAAATAGAAACTCAAGACAAAGAAACCACAAAAATAATGCAAGAAATGAATGATTTCACTAAAGAAATCGAAATATTAAAAATAAATCAGGAAGACCTTCTGTAAATGAAAAACTCATTCAAGGAAACACAAAACACAGTGAAAAGCCTTAAGAATAGGCTAGAACAGGACAAAGGAAGAATCTCAGAGCTAGACGACAACATCTTTGAATTAAACAAATCACTCAAAGAGAAAGAACAAAGAAATAAGAGGAATGAACACAGACTACTTGAAATTTGGGAGTATATAAAGATGCCTAACATTAAGAATCAGAGGCATCCCTGAGGGTGAGGAAGAAAATACACAAGGGCTGGAAAATCTATTTGAGGCAGTACTTGAGGAAAATCTCCCAGTCTTACTAGAAATCTAGATATCCAAGTACCAGAAGCACAATGGTATTCATCACCACAACATATTTTTGATCCACAATTGGTTGAACCCAGGGATACAGAGGGCTGACTGCATGTTTTTTGTAGCTTCTTTACAGATATCCTTCATCAAGTTAATGAAGTTCTCTTCTATTCCTAATTTGTTGAGTATTATCATGAAAAGATACTGAATGTTATTAAATCCTTTTTCTGCATCTGAATTCAGATAATCAAATAACTCACTTCCTTCATCTGTTATAAAGTAAACTATAATGAATAGAATTTTAAATGAATCAACTTGGCACTCCTATAATAAATTAAAGCTTGCTACAATATACTACATTTTGCAACATTGCTGCTTTAATTTGCTAATTTTTATCTTGAATTTTCTGTTTCTATGTTTATAGGTGAAACAGTATAATTAAAGGCCATTCTTACGTTTTATTTGGGTACCAAGATTAGTCAGGCCAGTCATGGTGGCTCACATCTGTAATCCTAGCACTGCGTGAGCTCATGGGTTTGAGGTCAGCCTGAGCCACAGCGAGACCCTGTCTCTAAAAACAGGTGATGCTATGATGCCATAGCACTCTACTGAGGGTGAGACTCTGTCTCAAAAAAAAGATTACATTAGTGTCGCCCAATGGTAGGAATGTACGTTAAGTTATCTATTCCTCTATAATAAACTACTCTAAAACTTAGTGGTTTAAACAGACATTTGCTGTCTAACAGTTTCTGTGTCAGAAAGCTGGGTGGGTTCTAGGGGTTTATCCTGAGCTTTTAGTCAGGTTTTCAGTAGGGGGTTACAGTATCCACTTCCCAGATGGCTCCCTCAAATTACTTCCATAGGAGAGCTTGGCTCCTCACTACCTCAAGGCTCACCGGCCTCTTACCTCATGATAAGGTGGCTGCCTTCTCCCAGAACAAATAATTCATCAAGACAGGCACAAGAAAGATGGTGCAATGCCTTTTATGAACTATTCTCTGAAGTCCCATCACCTCACTTCTGCTGTTTTTCTGTTATAATTACATCATGGGTCCTGCCCACACTCAAGAGGAGGGAAATTAGGCTCTACTTCTTGAAAGGAAGAGTATCAAGAGTGTATAAACATATTTTAAAACTATCCCAGAGAATTCCTTCTTTTCTAATTTCTAAATCTCTTTAAGATTAGAACCAACTGTTCCTAGAACTATTGGTAGATTTCATTTATTCATTTATAAAACCATTGGGACTTGTATTTTCTTGCAGGAAGTTTTTAAAGAACTGATTCCATTTCCTTAATGGTTAAAGGGCAATCAAATTATGTATTCCTAAAATAATTTAAAACATTCTCGAAATTCATCTATTGCATTCAATTTGTAAAATCTATTGGCATCAAGTTGCTTATAATATATCTCTGCTACATCCATGGTTAGTTATAATTTTTTATCCCTAATATTATTTGCATCTATTTTTTCTTAATCTGTTAATCCTGAGCCTTGAATATTGAACAGGATTTTGCAAAGAAACCAAACTAGATGTTATTGATCATATTTTAATTTTCTATTTAATAGATTTCTACTCTTACCCTTTTATTTTTTTTAGATATTTCTATTGTGCATTTTTCATCTAAAATTGAAAGATGGGCTTATTAATTTTCAATTTTCTTTCACTCTAGTACAATTCAGAAAGCTATAATTTGTTCTGTAAGTACCAGTTAGCTACATTTACAAGTTCTGATATGAAATCTTTTCATTATTATCTAATTCTCCATGTTTTCTCATTTTTATCATAATTTCTTCTTTGGAGTTTTTTTTTAATTGCCAAATGTATAGAGGTATTCTCCAATTTTTTCTCATAAAAATGATTAAAACAATCAAGAAAAACTCTGAAAGAATAACATAACCCTAAACTCTATATATGTATAAAACTTCATCATTTGCCACATTTATTTTCTCTTTCTATATACATCCATTATTTAATACATCTAATACATGTATTTTGCTGTATCATTAAAAAACTTGTAGACATTCTAACACTTGACATTTTCTAACATTAAAGAGACACATGTATCTCCTAAGAAAAAGCTAAATTGCCTCAACAACCACAATTCTATTATGCCACCAAAAAAAATTAATAATTATGGTTGCGGTCCATACTTTCATTCTCCCTAATTATCTCAATAATGTCCTACATAGCTCTTATCCTCAGAACCAGATCAAATCTAGGTTCATTCTTTATATGTGGCAGTTACCTCTCTAGTCTCCAACAGTCCCCAGACCAGTGATTTTCAACTGGTATGCCACGGCACACCAGTGTGCCATGAGAAGATCTTAGGTATGCTGTGAAAAGTTTTAAAGATCATTAATTATTTTCAAAAGAAGTTCAAAGCACAGTAAATATATATATTTTTTGTCAACATAATTTAAGTGTGTCATGAAAGTTTAACTATAGGTTTAAGTGTGCTGTGAGATATAAAGGGTTGAAAAACACTGCCCTGGACTTTTTTTTTCCTATGATATTCTCTTTTTGAAGAGTCCAAGATAGTAGTCTTGCGAATGTCTCATACTCTTCAGAATATCTCATAGGCTCAGGAAAGGAAAAAAAAAACAAAAAAACAACGGATAGTTGTCTTTGCACTAAAGTTACAGATTTTTTTCTTTGTCATTATTTCTGAAGGAATACAGTAGAATAATTATTTATATACCATTTACAGTATTAGGTATTATAAGTAATCTAGAGATGATTTAACGTATATCATCAGGAGAATATACGTAATTATATGTGAATTCTATGCCATTTTATATAAGGGACTTGCACATATCCACAGGGGTACAAGAACCAATTTCCTATGGATACTAACTTAGGCCCCCAGAAGTGTTTAAGAATGACAGAGTTATTCTCTATCAGAGAAGGAAGCAGAAAGCCAACTTTAATAGTATGTATGGTAAAGCAACAAGGCTCTATCATTCCCATCAAAATAAAACAAACCCAGAAACACTAAAATAAATAAATAAATAAATAACTCTCCCAGATAATAATGTTATCATATGTTCAGTGCTAATATGTTGTGTTTTATTATGTATATAACTTACAAAATTAAGTAAAAAGAAATACAGAAAAGGAACTGGAATTCAAATCTAGGTCTCTTATTCATTCACAAACCTACATTCCCACTATGTACTAATATCAGATAGCAGAAAGATCTAATTGCACAATTAGAGAATAAATGTACATTGAAACAGTGAATAAATAAAAGTGAGTGAAGAAGTTAAATTCATATAAAAAATTAGTGAGCTGGATGACACTGGGAGAAGGCTGACAAGAAATAAGCATTAATACCCTTCTAAGATTTATTATAAAAAGCTAAAATATAATAATTTCTTAGTAACTGGCAAAACTACAAAGTTGACTTATTTTATTTATTTCTCCCTTTAGATCAATCAGTTCTTATTTAATATATATTAATATTCCATTATTAATTGCAAATATATATTTAGGAATTTATGTCTTTTTTATGAACTGGTACTTTTATCATCCTAAAATGTCCCCTTTGGCACTAGTAATACTCTTTGTCCTGAAGACTAATTGGTTTGCTATTAATAAAGCCACTACAGCTTTCTAATGATTAGTGTTTGCTTAGTGTATCTTCTTCTCTTTTTTTTAAATATCTGTTCTGTATCTTTATATTTAAACTGCATATAGTACAGATAGCATATAATTGGGTCTTGCTTTTTTATCCAGTTTAAAAATCTTTCCTGATAACTGTAATAATTAAGTCCATTTGTACTTTAATTATTAATATGTTGAATTTAAGTTTTCTATCTTAATTGGTTTTCTTACCTATTATTCTTTTCTTCAGTCCATTGTTCCTCTTTCATGCCTTCTTTTTGATTCATCGGGTAGTTTTTACTATTCCATTTTATCACTTCTCTTAGCTGTTTTAACTGTACCACTTTATTTAGTGTTTGCATTCTAAAGATCATAATTTATATTGCTCAGCTCATGTAGCACAGTGGTTATGGCACCAGCCACGTACACTGAGGTTGGAGGGTTCAAATCTGACCCAGGCCAGCTAAACAACAATGACAACTGCAACAAAAAATAGCTGGGCATTGTGGCGGGCGCCTGTAGTCCCAGCTTCTGGGAGACTGAGGCAAGAGAATCACTTAAGCTCAAGAGTTTGAGGTTGCTGTGAGCTATGACACCACAGCACTTTACCAAGGGCAGCTAAGTGAGACTCTGTCTCAAAAAATAAATAAATAAATGAAAAAAAAAAGATCGTAATATATAAACTTAATCTTCCACAGTTTATCTTCGATGAATCTTACACTTAATCATCTTACAACAATGAAACTCAATCTATCTTCTTTCCTCTGTGCTTCTGTACCCTACCTCTTATTAATGCTTCTACATCATATAAGCCCACAACCCACAAAACACTGTTAATATTTTTGCTTTAAACAAAATATTATCTTTTATAGGACAAAGGAAAAAAATGTCTTTTATGATTATCTATAGAGATCAATTCTGGTTCTCTTCGTTTAGATTTCAGTTTCTGACAATTATCAGAATCTTTCAACTTGAAGGGCTTATTTAGTGTTATTTATAGAGGAAGGCTGATGGTGATGAAGTCTCTTACCTTTTGGGCATCTGAAAATGTCTATTTTGTTTACAATTCTAAAATGTATTTTTCCTTAATTTAGAATTCCAGGTTCAATTTTTTTTTTTAGCACTTGAAATAGGACATTCCATTGTCTTCTAGCCTCCATTATTTCTAACAATAAGTCAGTGTTAATTCCCATTATTCTCCTATATGTAAAATAATGTGTAGAATCTATTCCCCCCCCCAGCTGCTTTTAATATTCTGTCTTTATTTTTGACTTTCAGCAATCTGACTTGATGTATTAATATAATATGATTTCTCTTTTGTGTCTGGGAGTTTGTTGACAGATTTTCTTCAATAAATCTTTCAGTTATCATATCTTCAATTTATTTTTCTGCTCCAGTATCACTTATCCTTCCGGGACTTCATTTACACCTACGGTCTACCATTCCATATTGCCCCATACGTCACTTACTCCTGTTCATTTCTTTTCCCTCTCCTTGAAGTTTTAATGTGTAGTTTCCAATCTGTCATTACATATATTTAGTAAATTTTTCATTGCAGATATTAATTTTGTCTGTTCTAGGTTTAGCATTTGATTCTTATTTAGAGTTCCACTTCTGTTGTGATTCCTAATCTGTGTAATGATCATATCCATCTTTTCCTTTTAATCCTTGAGCAAACTTATCAAAGAAATATAAAACATCTGCTAATTCCACAACTTTGTCACCTGAGTCTGTTTCTATCCATTTTTCTTCTTCTTCTTCTTCTTTTTTTTTTTTTTTTGGAGACAGAGTCTCACTCTGTTGCCCTGGGTAGAGTGCTGTGGCATCATCACAGCTCACAGCAACTTCAAACTCTTGTCTCAAATTCTCAAGTAGCTGGGACTACAGGTGTATACCATTATGCCCAGTAGTTTTTTAAATTTTAATAAAGATGGTGTTGCGCTCTTGCTCAGGCTGGTCTTGAACTCCTGCACTCAAGCAATCCACTGACCTTGGCCTCCTAAAGTATTAGGATTATAGGTGTGAGCCTCCCGTCCCAGCCCACAACCTAAAAGTTCTGAAGATTAGTTTTTTGCTTTGCTAGGATCAGTCTTGAATACCTCTTACTCTATGGATGAAGTAGCTGTAGTCCTATGGTATAAACTTTCTGAAGTCTTACCTATGCCCAAGGTGCTCAGCAATGTCGCTCCAATTTGGCTGGTTAAAATTCTTTCTCTCAGGACTGTGTGACTAACCTATTTAGAACCATAATCCTCTTACTGACATAAACAATCTCCACATTCTCCTGCTTTTTTTTTCACATAATTTACCATCATATAACACATATTTTATATATTATTTATTATGTCTCCCTTTACTATAATATAAGCTTTATGAAAAGGTATTTTTGATTATTTTATTATTATAAAATAGAGTTTTGAAAGAGCATCTGCCTGACAATAGGTGCTTAATCAATATTTATTGAATGAACGAGTGATTAGAATTTTAAAGAAGGATATAACACATGATTTAGAATAAACCAAAATAAACAAAAAACTACGTACAGCAACAATGTGTTATGTTATATAGATGGCAGATATAAATTGTGTTTAAAATTTTTTTCTATAATCAATATGCTTTTGCTTTTAATATATGAAAATATATTTTTTTAAAAGACAATGCACTAAGATATATTAAACAAGAAGAAATGCATGGGGGTAAAAAGGGACTAAAATATCTTTTGACTAGTGATTTAAACGGTAACAAATTATTATTTAAATCAAGACCATAAACACTTGCTAACATAGCACTGTGAGAGACACAAAGATGAATAAGATACAGCTGCTGCCCAGCAGGGGCTCAACATCCACTGGGAAAGAAAGATATACAAAGTTAAAAAATACAGTACAGCAAACCTTGATAAATGCTATCCTAGAAGTAATGATACAAGGTAAATGGGTGGGGGTAAAAAAATACTGGAAAAGTATAAAGTAAACTGAGGTGATTTTATTATGATCTGGAGAGCTGCCTTTCAATGTGCAGAGGGAAATGGGAAGCCTTACTGCCAAAGTGTCTAAGGCAAAGCCCAGGGTGTGAAGAAAAGGGAACACTTTTACACAGTTGGTAGGAATATAAACTAATATGACCTCTCTGGAAAGAAGTATGGAGAATCCACAAAGTCCTAAAAGTAAACCTTCCATTTCATCCCCCAAACCCATTTCTAGGTATCTACCCAGAAGGAAAAAAAAATCATTTTGCCATAAGGATGTATGCACCAGATTGTTTATCACAGCTCAATTCATAATCACCAAGAGTTTGAGGTTGCTGTGAGCTGTGAGGATGCCAATTAACCCAAATGCCCATCATGAATGGATTAATAAACTATGGTATATATATAACATGGAATACTATTCAGACATAAAAAGATAGAGACTTTACATCCACTTAGTAAAGTATCACAAGCATGGAAAAGCAAGAATCCAATTTTCTCAATACTTATATGAAACCAGTATATGAGCAAATACATGCCCACATAACAGAAAAACACAATTAAAGTGGGGGGAGAGGGGAATTGGTGAGTTCTCACCTAATAGGCAAAATGTAAGGGTATGTGACACACTTCCTGGGTGAGGGCACAACTGCAACTTGGACTTTACCTAACAAACATGAAAGAACATAACCTAACTGTCTGTACCCTCATATTAATCTTAAATTTAAAAAATTAAAACATAATTTTTTTAAGGGTAAGCCAAAGCCACGGAAAGAGATGGAAGACTATTGGCTAGACTTAGAAATAGTAAATAGTCCCAAGCTACTCTACATCTATCAGGCAATGGCTGCAAGGCCAATGTATCCTTCAAATATAAGCAAACAAATATACAAATAAGATGTGATAAGCCATGTAGTGAAATGAAAAAGTTCAAGGCATTCACATTAAAATTTTTGTAAAATTTTGTAAAAGAACAGTCTCTGGTAGGAAACCTGTTGTGTAAATAAGAGAAAGGAGAACAGAGAAAATTAGTTAGAAAGTCAAGAAATTATGAAGTATTTGGACTTGATTCTTTAGGCAATTTTAAAGGAAATATTTTTCAAATAAACTGCCCATTTTATAAAGGTTCAAAAATACATAAAAAGAAAATAAGTGTTTGAAAATAACCCATACCACCACTCCCAACATTATTTTCAGAAAGCAGTATCTCTGGTGTGTTTTTCCTCCATTCTCTCTTTTTTTAAGAATAAGATGTTATGTTTATGTCTGTCTAGTTACGTGTATAAAACTATAAAACTAACTGCATTCCTTTTTACCTAATATTTTATCAAAAGAATTTATTCATATGATGGTATACACTCTGTAAACATTCTGATTATTGCATAACCATTCAAATTTTATTCTGTCCTCAAGTCTTTTTTTTTTTGAGACAGAGCCTCAAGCTGTCACCCTGGGTAGAGCGCTGTGGCCTCACAGCTCACAGCAACCTCCAACTCCTGGGCTCAAGCAACTCTCCTGCCTCTGCCTCCCAAGTACCTGGGACTACAGGCACCTGCCACAACGCCCAGCTAGGTTTTGGCTGCAGCCATCACTGTTTGACAGGCTTGGGCTGGATTCGAACCCGCCAGCTCAGGTGTATGTGGCTGGCACCTTAGCCGCTTGAGCCACAGACACCGAGCCGTGTCCTCAATGTCTTTTATTTGGATTAGGTATAAGGAAAAAAAATCTGTTTTCTTATTTTTTGTAAAATTTATTTTCGTTTGTCTTCTAATAGAGAAAAACTTATAACTTATAACTCCATCAGAAGTTCACTTCTATTTTTGTTTTTCTTAGAGACAAGGTCTCATTCTGTTGCCCAAGTTGAAGTACAGTGGCACAATCACAGCTCACTGTAACCTCAAACTCCTAGGCTCGAGTAATCCTCCCACCTGAGTAGCTGGGACTACAAACATGAGCCACCACCCCCACTAATTTTTAAATTTTTTGTAGATATGGGATCTCACTAACTTGTTAGGGATCTCACTAAGTTGGTAGGTAGGCTGGTCTCAAACTCCTGACTTCAAGCAATCTTCCTGTCTTGGCCTCCCAGAGTGTTAGGATTATAGAAGTGACCCACTTCACTGGGCCTAATTCCTATTTTGTTACAGTTTCTACAGTTTTTTAAAACCATCTTATTGGTTTATTTTCATTTACTGTTTATTCATCTGAAATTCTGATGATGACTGCTATGAATTGAAGCACCTAATTCATTCTTTCCTTCATCCAAATAGCTAACCAACTGCACTAATACTATTTATTAAATAATCCTCCTGCTGATTTGTGATGGTTTCTTTATCATTTATTTGTATTATAACTAAAATACAACCTGGTTATAATTTTGAATTATTGTGAACAGCAATAACAAGCAAGATTTCATCATTAGACATCAGCAAATATAATAGTTGTGGATCTCAGGGATGAACAATTGCAATCCAAAATAGCCAAAATGTGCAGGTCTAAAATGAAACACTTTAAGAGACAGAGTCTTCTTCTGTTTGCCCAGGCTGGAATGCAGTGACATGTCCTGGGCTCATGCAATCCTCCTGTCTAAACTAGGACTAGAGGTGTGTACCACTATATCCAGTTAAATTTTTAAATTTATTATAGAGATATGGTCTTGTTATGTTGCTCAGGCTGGTCTGAACAGTCCTAACCTCAAGTGGTCCTCCCACCTTGGCCTCCCAAAGTGCTGGGATTATAGGCATGAGACACCACACCCAGTTTATTCTGTTTTGTAATCTGCCACATTCATTCCAGAGCCCATTCATCTAAGTCATTGTAAAGATTAAATACACATAAAATTAGCTACATAATCAAGTAACAAACACTGTACAACCGACACTCTAAAACAATTTCCTATAAAACTGGACTTCTCTGGCTGGGTTTCAGTTATAGTCCCTCCCTTCACAGGTCACTGTCTTCACACAGGAGAACAGCTGTCTGAGCAAACCCCAGAAATGTTGGTACTGCTCTGCCAAAGCTGGAATACACGTTCCAATTTACTTTAAAAATTGATGACTATAGGAAACTTACTTTGTTATTTAAAGCAAGACATAAGTCAGACTTCTGTCCAAACAGGTTAAAAATATAGAGAATTAACAACATCTCACATTTCACTTTAGAAGTCAGGAATCCCAAACTGTCTTTCTAGTTTTCTTCTGCCCTCAAGAAGAAAACTAAAGGCATGTACCGAGAGACTACAGCAAGCAGGCAATCAGTCGAGCACACCCCTTCCTTCTGTAAACTTGGCTTGCTAACTCACATCTTTCCCTGTAATACATTATTAAATGATTTTACATAATCTTTTTTATATCAAAGGCTCATCACATCTTTTAATTAAGTTTTGAAACTACCTGTAGTAGAAATATAAAGCTGCCACATTCTCAGATTCTACACATAAGAAAAGCAGACATAAAATCTGTATAAATTATATGAATAAATTTTCTTCCTTTTATGATGGGGAGAAGGTGGTAAGACTAAGAAAACCATAAAAGAGTCTTGGCACCTGTAGCTCAGTGGTTATGGCACCAGCCACATACACAGTAGTTGGTGGAACCCGGCCCAAGCCTGCTAAAACAATGACAATAACAACAACCAAAAAAAAAAAAAAAAGAAAGAAAGAAAGAAAGAAAAACATAAAAGAGAAAGTAAAGGATAAGAGAGGAAAGACAACAGGAAAAAAAAAAAGGGAATGGAGAAAAACTTCAGGGGGCATCAGCAGCAGCTAGGGAGACAAACTAGGAGGCTCTGTATTTTCAACAACAAACACCTTGTACTATATTAATTAACATGAGTGTTGAGAGGAAATACATCCTTTCATAATTTATTGGAATTATCTCATGTCTTATTTTAGACTAAATAAAAAGGTACTCCTTTTATATGTATAAAACACAAGATGAAAGAATAGAACAACACAGATATTTTGGGGCCACAAAGAGTCTACCTAAGGTAGTGACTAGAGGGAGAGGTAGGGAATTAGAAATTAATTATAAAGAGAGGAAGTACAGGTGTAGACATCTAACAGGAATGCATTAGTTACCTACAGGGCAGTCATCTCATGAAAGATTAAAAGCAAGGAATCGTTTTGGGAAGGGTGACAAACAGATGCTACCTATCCTAGGTAAGAATGGCTCTGGGAAGGGGCAGAAGTGAAAAACCCTGATCATTATTTTCACAAAACCAAAGACTGGGACCTAAATTTCAGAGGCAGAACTGAAGCAGAAAAAAGAAAAAAATTAAGGAAGGAACTGGGTGGAAAAAAATAGTATTATTGAGAAAAAACTACAAATATTTAAGCATTCTGTTAAGACCTGCGATTTAACAAAACTAAAGTGTAACCTTTGATATAAACTACTCACTAGTAATCAAGGCTATACCCCAAAATTTCCTTATCATCATGAACGGAATGAAAGCTATAAATAACTATGCATACACTGTATGAAACCCTCCACAGAGGAAGGGCATCAAAACAAAACTGCAACCCTAAAGAAGAGTGGCACCCAACTCGAGGACGGGAGTGGCCAACCACTGAAGAACAAAGGGAGCTTTCTTTCTGTTTGTTGTTGTATATGTAGGAGAAATCTCTTTGGCATTCTCTGTGTTTTGTTTTTAAAAGCTCTAAAAATCTCCTTGAAACAAAAAATATTGAACAAAAACTATTACTCTATATGAAAGAAAAAAATGATCAGAGTGGTTGTTTTGTTTAAAGAATTTAGAAAGACATAAAAACATAAATGTTAGGGGTGGAAGGTGGGTAGAGAAAAGGGAAATGTTGGTCAAAGGGTACGAAGGAGGAGTAAGTTCTGGCAATTTACTGCACAACAAGGTGACTAGAGTTAATAATGTGTTGTGTATCTCAAAATTGCTGTGAATGGAGTCTAAATGTCCTCACTAAAAAAAATATGAGGTGACAGATAAATTAATTAGCCTGATCTGCTCATTCCACAATATACATAATGTATGGAAACATCACAATGTACCCCACAAATATTTACAATTATAATTTGCTAATTAAAAATAAAAATACATTTTTTAGGAAGACATAATACTTAATTAATCTTGAATTCTTTGGAAATAGCTTTCAAGAAAGCAATTGCATTCCCCGGAAATTAAGCCTTACCGATCAAAAAGTAAGTGTCATTACTATCAATACATGCCTGACTTCCTTCTTACTTTGTTTTCAACACAATTTGGGCTGTACTAATTTAACACATCACAATTTCCAGAGGTCAAAAAATGTTTTTAATGTGTGGCAGAGCTACCAGAGTTAATTTTTTCCCTCCTTCCCCATGAGGTATGAGAAATTGTTAAAATAATTAACATTTTTTATTAAGAGCACTGGACACTTATTTATAATTAAACAGTATCTAATATGAAGGCATAAACATCATAAATCCATAAAATCCACCAGACTAGGGTAAAAGGAAATAAGTGTATGAGTTTCAGGAAACTATTTCAAAATTCAAGCTTAAAAAAGAAAAAAAAAATAGCTGGGCATTGTGGCGGCACTTGTAGTCCCAGCTACTTGGGAGGCTGAGACAAGAGAATCACTTAAGCCCAAGAGTTTCAGGTTGCTGTGAGCTGTGATGCCACAGTACTCTACCAAGGGTGACAGAGTGAGACTCTGTCTCACACAAAAACAAAAACAAAACAAAAATAAAGAACAAAAAAAACTTGCAAAAAATAATACTTGCAACTACATTATATATGTTTATATGAATACTAATAAAACGATTCATTTTGGTAATACTACTTTCCATATGAACACTAAAACATTCAAAAAGGTTATCTGTAAACAGAAACTTAATGATAAACTATGTATGCTGTTGAAAATGGAAATAGCAAGGAAACTTAAATTTTTACTTCAACCACACTTAGTTACTCACAACTTAAAACTACATGAAGGAGTGGACAGTGGGAAGTAGGAGGAGAAATTGTAGGAAAACTACACCAGACCTCGAGTGGTGAAGTCTACAAAAAGTTTGGTATTTACTAAGTTAGCTTATTCATTCATTCATGCACTGGGGAAACGTCTATAAATAAGAGATACAATCCATCTACATGGTTCTAACTATCTAACAAGGAAACTAAATGAATATTTTATTACCATTTTAACAAGTGGCTTCAAGAATTACAATTTAGAGGGAGAGTGATCAACGACTTAACGTCTCAGAAAAGGTTCTTTTTGTAGTTAACTGAGCTGCATTTTGAAGGGTAAGTTGACATTAACTAAGGAGGTTGAGCTGGCAAAAAGTGAATCAGGCAAAAGGGCAGCAGGTGAAAAAAGAAAGAACAAGACCAATTAGAATAGCTATTAAAACCACCATCTAGGCGGCTGGGCATGGTAAGACTGGGGAGAGAGGACTTCAGGCATCTCTGCCAAGCAGGATCTGCCCAGAAACTTCCCTTTGGGGACACAGGGAGAGAGCATGAGACTTCTGGACGCCCTGAGGATGGCTAAAGCGGTGGAGATTGGGCAAGTGGTTGCGTCTGTTCATTCGGTCTGATCCTGTCGGTGGCTTTGGGTGGGGCAGCAGTGGGACTGCAGGCTGGAAGGGCCTTGCATGTGAGCCGTTTAGGTTTCTTTTGGACTTGGCACTTGGTTGAAATGCCTTGGGAGAACCTGGGCAGGAATGTGGGGTTTTTTTGAGTGTTGCCTGGGGCCCCAGACTGGGCCACCAAGCCAAACGGAGCTGCCAGTGTTTGGTGGGGGCTGTGTGGAGCCATTGTGGGAGAACTGCCCTGGCAAGCTCCACCCTCAGGGTTGCAAAACAGGCATTGGGCGGGAG
>CAUYON010018370.1:0-36909 GCA_963573935.1 Arctocebus calabarensis
GTGATCAAGGAAATGCCATGAAGGATATCTGTAACAGTATGATCAAAATATTTCTGAATGTATATGAATCGTGCCCTGTGATTGCACCAATGTACATAATTATGATTCAATAAAATTATTAAAAAAAAAAAAAGAAATACAGAAAGGAAGGCAAGTCTGGGTGATATGGGGGGGGAGGGATAAGTTGACTTTCAACTCGCAGAACTTGTTACAGGGATATGACTTGCAGGATGCGGAGATGTTGATTAACTCACCGAATATTCATCACATTTGTACTGTGCTGGTCCATCTGCCTTAGAACGTCTAATGGCTCCAGTGGAATGTTCTAGATGAAGGAATTTTCATTATATACAGAGAAACCGAAACCACTGTAGAGGCAGGTCGGGGAGGCACAGAGGGTGAGAAGTCAGAGGGCAATGCTGGAGAGCACCCCTATCTAAACCTGAGGCAACAGAGAGTCAAGGAGTGTACCCCAGAGGTGAGGTCTGAACAAAACTGAACCCAGAGGAAGAGCCGTCAGAGCTGAGAGAATAAAAAGCTACTGCTATGAGGGAAGCAACCGCACAAAGTACAGATGTCCTATTCATATGAACTTAGATGAACCATCACCCAGTTACCGACAGAGTAGCAGCTGACGGAAGGAAGATCGGGTCCTGCAGGGAAGGCTGGGGCCACGTTGAGGAGGTGACCGCATAGCCCTGCAGGGGCGTGTGAGGGGATCAGGTTGCTCTGTGGGGTCCACCAGGACTCTTGTGAGAAAGAGTCACCATTTCTAAATACAAAATACTTCCCACCCCTCGCCTGTCTCCACACCCCCTGCATTCAAATTTGACATTCCTTAAAGCGGCCTTTGCTCCCATGACTTCTGTTCACCAGCGAGCCTGAATATCCCGTAGGCTCTCCGGAGAGGTCTCGTAGCAGAGGGGACAGCTGTGACGCGCAGTCCCTGGGAAACCCATGCCTACTCTTTCGAGGGTCTGCTCTATGTGCGGCAACAAGCATACACTTCATACGCATTTTAAATTATTTTTATTTTTTCTCTTACAAGACATGGAAGTAAAACTCAAAGAAAATCAAGCAGGTTCGAAGGGGAACAGAGGATGGGTAAATTCACACCTGACCAGTACAGTGCGCGCTACCTGGGCGAAGGGTGCGCTTGTAACTGACTCAATCTGTACAGAAGCCAATTCTATAACCAGAATGAGAATATGCCCATAATATTCTGAAATAAATACATTTTAACTAAGGAAATAACTTGCAAGGCCTTTTCATTTCACAGGAAAGAAGTAAAAAACCAGGCAGGCCATGTCACCCGCCTTGGGCTCCACCCCCGACAGGTGGTTGAGAGATGAGTTGAGGCTGGGACCCCTGTTCTGACCATGGCAGCGTTCATTCTCCTCAAAAATACCCAAGGAAGGAAGGAGGGTGAACACTTCTGAGAAGTTCAGGGGGCTGAAAATCAATTTAGTCTAATGAGCTTTTTTTTTTTTTTTTTCTGTAGCTAAAGGGAAAAACAAAGACAGTGGATAAGGCTGGTGGGCCAGGCAGCTCCGCCCCTAAACCCAGCTTTATATCATTAGGTCCAACAAGTCTGTGGTCCCTGAGCCCTGTAGGAAAGATGACCACAAGGCAGGGGCCGAGTGGCAGTGAGCAAGGGAAGCTTCATTTGTCTTTCCAGCCGCCCTGCACCATTTGCACGTCCTGAGCTCTGTCTCCTGTCACATCGGCAGTGGCTTTGGCATGAGAGTCTCACAGGGGTGGGACCCCTACTGTGAACAGGGCCTGTCAGGGACCTAGGTTGTGCTGTGCGCTCCTTAGGGGAATCCAACACCTCCACCACCCCTGGGGAAAAATTGTCTACCATGAAACCAGTCGCTGGTGCCAAAAAGCTTGGGGACCCCTGCAACAAGTCACACCTTCAAGGAAACAACATCTAATAGAATTTTAAAGGACACCATTTTTAAAGGTGAAGGGGTTGAATAGAAGCTGCTAGAAGAAAGTGTTAAACTTTAGAATCTTAAAGGATCTGAGACTTTTGCCAAGGATTACAGAGGAGTCTTAGGATAGCCCAGTGCCTGGATGTGTCTGTAATCATTTTGACTGCTTTTATCACAAAGAAAGAAGGATTTAATCGGAAGGTATCTGATGGCTCCTCAGCAAAGAAACAAAACGGTCTGGTCTTTATCTGACAATGGTTCGCCCCGGTCCACTGTAATGGAAAGTGATGCTTGGCCCAGTTCTCACAAGGCGGCTCCGTGACAGGGGAGGAATCAGCCCCACATCCCTGTTACAAGAACTGATCCACACCCCTTAGACTCTGATCTTTCTGGACCTGCAAACGATCCATTTGTTAGCTCAAACTTCCCCCAAAAGGCATTACAGGAAGAAGTAGCAATGAAAAAGCTTTTACTGGGTATTAGTTTTATGTCTATTATGACCTATATCTCTACAGGTCACAAAATACTTTATGGTAGCTGGAGCTAGAGGGTTTTAAGGTCATTGGTTTGGGGATCCATAGCATTACATAAAAAAAAAAAGCTAGAAAAGAAAGGAAAGGAATATGAAGAAAACATAGATTTATTCTTTTTAAGTAAATCTCTTTGTTCTTTTGCATCATTTCTATCCCTTAAATCCTCCCAGATTTACAACAGGGTGTTAATTGCTGGAAATAGGCTTGGATTTTACAGAATAATTGGCTCTATTTTAAGACACACACTTTAGTGTGTATACTTCACGGTGTGGCTATAAAATAATAAAATAGATTTTTGCATGTTGCCATGAGGAATCATTCTCATTATTTTTAGTCACACATTGTGTATATGTGTGAGCACGGCAACATTTTATAGTTTGAAGGTCTTTTGTAGTTTTTAGAAGTTATAAAATAGTAGAATTAATTGCTTTGAATTTAGTCATTTTGCACTGGGCAAATATTGATTTCTTTCCCAACACCTTTAATTTCTAATGGAGCTTGAAATTAACTTTGGATTTTAATTCTATTTTATTCTGGGTTTGTACATCAGGGCCATTAATAATGTCAGCATAGTGCTGAGAGGAGCGTTTCGGAGCCAGGAGCCCACGGCGAGCTTTGCAGCATTTGAATCTCCATCCGTCACAGAAAGGGGAGTCTCTGTGCGGGGGTGCAGATCACATTAGTATTTTATGACCAAGCAATCCAGCGAAAAACATCATTCTGTAAAGGTTCAGCCTCAGATCACTGTGCCGTTTGCACTGCATGTGTGTGTGAGTATTTAATCAGATCCAAATGGTCAGGTGGGCAGAGGATAGATTTCCACCAACAAAAGAATCCTGGAAAACAAGCTCTTTGGTTCATAAGGGAATATTCTACGTTGTTAAGGAAAAGAAAAAATATGTATGTATACAGTTTATGTATATATATGTTATGTGAATATAATTATACTATAAGTAGAAATCATAAATTTTAAGATGGTATAAGTATTCTTCTTCCAAGGTTTCAAAACTTTCTTAATGATTTTATATTGTCTCCATAAAAGGGGGTGACTAGAATAAATTCCTGCTGAGACCCCTGGGCAGCCATATGCTGTCACATACCTGTGAGGGAATGACAGCTCCTCTGCTTTTCTCAGATATTTCCTAAACGGCTCCCACAACAGCTGCTACCAGGCTGATGAACAGTAGTGCGTGTGTGTGGGGGGGTCTGGTCAGTCTATGGGATGTGGCTACCAAGACCGCTAATATCAAACCGACTTCTCGGGACTACTTCCCCAAACAGACTCTAAGCTTGAGGAATTTTTGGAGTTCTGAGTGTCAAAGCAGCCATCCCAGATAGGAACAGCCATGCCAGCAATTTGTACTTACAAATTTCACACAGTCGACAGTGAATGAGTTTAAATTTTAGCTGTGTCTTGCACTTTGAACTTCAGCTTTTTAATAGGTAAGATTTATAATAATATCTTCCTTACAGGAAATTTTGAAGAATGTAAAGTTCAATGCTTAACATAAGTCCCTCTCCATTCTCATTAATGTTCTTTCAATCTATAGCGCATGTTCAAAATTGAACATTTAATTAACGAAGACTGACTACAAGTTTTTGTTAAAAAAAAAAAAAAAAGAGAGAGAAGAAAACACCAAACCCCATAAAACATAAAAATAGTTAACCTAGGTCCCATGACCTACACAATTCAGGGAGAAAAAACTGTAGGCAAAGCATTTAGGAAAAAAGAAAAATAACTTTAAGTGGATAACTACTAGAGAATTACAGAAAAGCAATTGCTATGAAAAAAATTTAAACAAGAAGAATTACTTTAAGCTTGAATGACCGAACAAGATTTCACAAAATAGAAAGAGAATGTGAGTCTAGTGTGCCGGGGGTGGTCTGAATGTGGGGAGAAGAGTGACGCGGCTGAGGTTTGGGGGACGGTGGAGGCAGGAAAGCAGCGGGGGACACGGGATCTGTGTGCAGTGACGTGTGTGCACCTGGTGAAAAGGGAGGAGAGTGTCCTGCAGAAACTCATAGCCACTCAGAGCCTCACAGGTGCACGAGCAGATGTGCAGATAGGATTTTGCGGATGTAATTTGTTATGATGAAAACATGGCAGACCAATGGGACCCTAAATCCAATGACTGAGGTTTTTATAAAAGAACAGCAAGAAAGATTCCCATACAGAGACGAAGAGAACTAGAAACACATGTGAAGAAGTGGGGTGAGGTCAGAGAGACGCCTGCACAAGACCACAAAAACCAAAAATTCCTGGCAACCGCCAGAAGCTAAGAAGAGTCCAGGAAGTATCTTTTCTAGAAATTTCCAGAGAAGCTTGACCTGGCTACCACCTTGATTTTAGATTTCTGAACTCTAAAACTGTGAAAGAATAACTTTCTGTTGTTTTAACCAGAAAGATGGTGGTCTTTTGTGGGGGGAGAGGGGCTGCCATGGAAAACGAACCCCCTCAGCATGCCATGCCCTGGGGTGGTTTTTAAGGACACGTGTAGAGGAGAGGACCTCTCCTTTCAACATCGCTTTCCCACACTTTTTTGATCATGAATAAAGGAGAATAAAGTCAAGTCCTCGCCTCACATATAACAGTTCCCAAAAGTCAGTTGTGCCTTGCAACTCAGAAGTTAGAACACCCTTCCTTCCCTCCCACCGACTCTGTGAACTTCTGCTCCACTGCTTACGTCCTCCTCCTTCATTTGAAAGGGAGTAGACAGCCACATGCTTGGGTAGAAAGCCAGGGTGAAATTTGGGAATCTGCGGTGGCTGCAAAGTTCCAGGTAAGAACACTGTGAGGGGTGGCATTTCAGAGCACTACCTCTTCATGTTTAGATAAAGTCTCCAGCCTTCATACACCATTACATCAGGATTTCAAGAATTTTTCTTTTCTTTTCTTTTCTTTTTCTTTTTTTTTTTTTTTTTTGAGATTGAGTCTCACTTTATCACCCTCGGTAGAGTGCTGTGGCGTCACAGCTCACAGCAACCCCCAGCTCCTGGCCTCAGCCTCCCAAGTAGCTGGGACTATAGGTGCCCGCCACAATGCCTGGCTATTTTTTTTTTTTTTTTTTTGCTGTTGCAGTTTGGCCAGGGCCAGGTTCGAACCTGCCACTCTCAGTATATGGGGCCGGCACCGCTGTCACTGAGCCACAGGTGCCGCCCAGTATTTTAAGATGTTAATACCCACTGAACTACCTTCCTTGAAGCTTGTATACTTAGTCTTATTTTTTTATAGTCTATAGAAAACAAGCTCATTCCCCCAGCCATCCAAATTCCAATTATTGCATGTTTAAAAAGCAAAAGGTTTCTCAAAAATTCAAGTATGATTTATCCACTGGGATTCTTCATTTTAAAAGTACAATGAAAACAGTTTTCTTCAAGTACCCAGTAGAGAGACTGCTGGAGTCTAAATGATCCCAGCATGACAATTATAGTTTGTGAAGATTAAATTTGGGTTTTTTTTAAATCACCTCATGTGAACTTGATGTTAATCAAGTGTCAAAGTGAGCCCATTTTTTGGCTAAGTAACCACATGTAGTAGGATTTAAAGCTGGATATTCGTTTATCTCATCTGAAGATAGGCGGTGCTGAGAAGCACGGGTGATGGTGGGGGAGAACACGAAGCCCCACTTTGAATGCGACCTGAAATCCAAATTTAAGCCCCTTAGAATTTCTCACAGTAAATAAATTACTTAGGCTTAGACTAACATTCTAACGCAAGGTCTCTCAAGCTCTAATTTATACGTAGAAAGGATGTAGGGAAATATTTTCTCTATTCATAAACATTCTTCTTTGTTAGTAGGAATTCAGATGCTTCTCAATGGTTTCTCTTTCGTACTATTTCACACTGTGAATCATTCCGTAGCATTATTTTAGCTTCTAAAATCTGTGTTAGCACCAAATTCTAGTTTAGGCTGTAGAAATGAAGCTTAGTTAAAAATGATCTGTATTGAGTGAAACTGTGGCAATGACATTGTGGGAAAGCAGAAGTTGTAAGACAGAGGTGGTGATAATTCTCCGTTTCTCTGGGTCCAGCAATGATAACAGAAGAGAAGGACTCTTTCCACTCTCTGTGCTTCTCTGGGGCCTGTCTCTGGCAGGGTTTCCACCGCCAGTCCCTGTCCCCCTTGTGCACCCTTTGGGATGACTGTCATCGTGGCTCATCACAGCCATTTGGTCAGCTGCAAAGAGAGATTTTTTAAACTAACTTTCCCATCAAATGCTGTAACATGGAGTGATAGATACAGCCACTAACAGTGGTTTGATAGAGGGAGGGTAAACGGTGGGACCACACCTAGGGAGCATATTGCAGCGGTACAAGCCAAATCTATCAAGTATAGAACATAAACGTCTTAACACAATAATCAAGTAAATGAGGCGAAGGCTATATTAATTAGTTTGATGTAAGCACTCCAAATTGTATATAAAAATCAACACATTGTACCCCACATATGCATAAATGTATTCATGACCTATGTGTATATCACTTAATAAAAAAATAAAACTAAAAAAGTTAAAAAACAAAACAAAACAGTGGGGCAGCAAGTGTTACTGCCTGGAGTCTCCCACCTGCCCTGCTCAAGGATCTAATAAATGTACAATTCTGATCTTTCTCTCCTGACACAGCCATGCCATGAGAAGGTGCACACAAGGCTTTTCTAGAACTCCAAATTCCACTGCAGTTGTGTGGATGGAAAGAATTTCTCTCTCCACAGCCGAAAACTTAGACGTTCTTCTTCCTCCAATCTAATTGGATGGCTTCCTTCGGCCCTGTCCAGCAAAACGTTGATCACAAGACTTGGCAAGCCAGACATGTTTAATTGATTCTCATTATGGAGAATAATGAGAATCCATTATTCCTCTCTGCTGAAGTCCGGGACACTTTATTTTTTTCTCTCATGTAGTTTAATTAAGTTTAATTTAGAGAGTTATACGGGGGTATTGGGGGGAGACCTTTTGGAAAATGATTTAACAAAGCTTGTTCTGTTCACCTAGCTTTGAATAGTTTAGGAACTTGTAGGAGATTCTATCTGGCCAGGTTAAGCTCAAGTTTTATTAATTCAGAAATTCTATGCCTTTGCCACTCAAACTTTATAGAAGTCTGAATAAGCTGTCTGAGTAGGGATGGGTTTTCCATTAGATGCTTGAATATTCTGTAACTTCAGCAACAGAGAGCCATTTGGTAGAATACACACAAAGGCTTTTCTAGAACTCCAAATTCCACTGCAGTCGTGTGGATGGAAACAAATTTCTCTTTCCACAGCCAAAAACTTAGACGTGTTTCTTTCTCCAATCTGACTGGATGGCTTCCTTCGGCCCTATCCAGCAAAACGTTGATCACATGACTTGGCAAGCAAGACGTGTTTAATCGATACTGCAACAGGCTCAGATTGTGGCAGCGTACTATTACATTAGAGCATTTTGATGCCTGCTAATGAGTGATGACAACAATTTTGCAGTTGCCAGCACTGGCATTTGGTGCTGGCATCTGGGACTGTGAGAAAGGTCTGTAAAGAGTAGGACAGGCATAGCTTTCAGACAGGAGTTACCACAGGCCAGTTTGAGACCAAATTTTATGATGAGATGGAAGGACTAGAAACCTTGGGCTCTTTTCATCTATTTACTAGAAAATAAGACCTTATTTATGGGTCAAATTCATATCTATCTATACTACTTTGCTCTTACTTAGCTAAATTAGGAGATATTCGAATCAAATATTTCACTAAAATTTGAGAGAAGTGAAATGTCCAAAGAATCAAGCATCGAGATCTTCACGGAAACCTTTATACATTACAGGAGAAACTTGTGCTTATTAATGTTGTTAGTCGCCTCCATCAAATATAACAAGAAAAGTTTATTAAGGTAGATGGACAATCATATTCTAGGTTACAAAAATCTGAACCCTATTTTTCTTGGCATCCTTTTCCCAGGAAGGAGAGGAAAAGACGGAGAGAAGAATGACACAGCAACATGAACGCAGAGTGTTCTGCCACTAGGATTTTATAATAATAATTAAGAAATCGGGAAGTAATAATTTATTCTTTAGGTTTTCTTTTCATGAGTGGTGAAAAACAATGAGATTCCTTAGGAGACGTGTTTAGGGAGGAATGTTTTCAGGGAGAGCGATATTGGGCGTGGAAACCCGGATATCTTGATTTTGGAAGATCGTCATTTGACACAACTGGTTCACAGCTACAAGAGATCCTGAAGGGAGGAAGCTCTTCATTCTGCCAGACTTAGGGTAATAATCGCCAAGTCATATTAAAATTAGTTTTGCTACCTACGAGAACACAATAAGCTGTACAGTTGGGGTGCATTGCAGTGGGGCAAAATCGGTTCTATCACATCCAGTGAAAGAGATGTCGCAGTTGAAGAAGCAACAGCAAATCATTCTAATATTCTATTTTTTTACTTTTTACATTCTAATATTCTAAATTTCAAAAATGATCTTGAAACACTGATCAGTAGCCTACTTATGTCAGAAATAATAAAGAGCCAGTAGTCTGTTATGGCAAAACTTTAGTATTACTTATGATATTTTAAAAAATTATTTTAATTTTAATTTTTTTTGGTTGGGGATTAATCAAGGGTACAAAGAATAAGGTTACATTGATTGCATTTGTTAGGTAACATCCATCTTATAATTGTCTCTGCCCCCAAAAGGTGTGTCACACACCATAACCCTCCACCCCCTCCTTCCTTCCCTCTGTCTACTCTCTCCTTTTCCAAGCCTCTACCTTGTACTGGGTCATTAATTGTCTTCATATCAGAACTGAGTACATAGGATTCTTGCTTCTCCACTCTCGTGATGCTTTATTAAGAATAATGTGTTCCACTTCCATCCAGGTTAATACAAAAGATGTAAAGCCTCCATCTTTTTAATGGTTGAATAGTATCCATGGTATGTATACCACAGCTTGTTAATTCATTCCTGGGTTGGTGGACATTCACACTGTTGCCACATTTTGGCGATTGTAAATTGAGCTGCGATAAACAGTCTAGTGCAAGTGTCCTATGGTAAAAGGATTTTTTCCTTTATTTTATTTACTCTAAAGGATATGTTTTGTGTTTAAAAAAAAAAAAAGAATGATGAAGAATCACATCTGAGGTCATCCCTCATCCTCAGCTAACCCAGTCCACCCACTGAACCCTGTACTTGCTGCTCCTTTGACAGGACCAGTCTCTTCACAGTATTACACTTATCAGCACAGCTGTCAGTGACTGAACCGACAATGTCTAGACACCGTGCTCGACATTTCACACATCACTGTACCCTTCACGTGCAAACCCTCATTCTGGTTGTATTAACAAAGAAACAGGACAGGGGTATGCTAGTAAACCAGCTCTATTAAAAGTACCTTGATCTGCAGAGTTTACCAATTTCTATGGTGTAACTTTTCCAACCATAACCTGGGTCAAGCTACCAAGGTTTACCAAGCTTAGACAGCCAGCTCACAAAATTTCTCAATATTTAACAATTAGTTCTGTTTCTCTGGAGAACTCTGAAAGGAATTTAGCTCAGAGTTTGGTTCCCCCACTTCCTGCACATGGGTTCACATTGCTCTTTCTCTCAAGGTCCACATATTGGCCTTCACACCAGTTTGGTGCATAAACATCTATTATCTTTTAAAGTTATGTTAATGTTTCGTGATTATCTACCCGCTTCCCCTTTTAAACTACTTTCTCTAATTCATAAGGAAAAGGGCTCTTGTCTACACTTCCATGTTCACATGGTGTGGCCGCATATAAAATAGACATGATATTATTGAATAAATTAAAACTGTCTAGAAATTGGAAATAATTCTATATACCACATTTGTAAAGCCAAAGACTCACAATAGCAATTTAGTGACTAATATCATTATGAATGTAAAATAATTCGGGAGAAGTTGAAGGGATCAAAGGAGATAGACATATTCTTTCTAGCTCTAATTCTCCATTCCTATTTTTTGAGTAGAAATGTGGATCATGACAAAAGTTTTGAGACAGACAGTGTTATGGTCCCCAGTTTCACTTCTAAGAAACGCAGTTGACAGACTCCTTCCTGTGGAAGTTTCAACTTGCTTGACTTAGTGGTGTTGCCGGGAGGGCTTCATTTGTTTCCACCCCTGTGAATTTTATGTATATGATTCTTGTTTTTTGTGTATCTCAAACCTTTGATAGTGACCCATCTATGAACCTCCCTGAAGTTTTCTTCCTTATCTTTGCATTAACTTTTCCTCCTCTATTCTCTTTCCTGCAACCCAACTTTACAATTGTGTAGAAATGGGTTTTTTCCATTTCTTTTCCTCTTCACTCTGAACCTTGGATAAGACTTTCACTGGGACTCAAACCACAGGGGGGTTTAATGAAAAATGCCAGCTCCCTCCAGACCTAGCCCTGGCATTTTACAACTCCAGAGAAGTTCACAGGATCCCAGCATGTTTCTGTAGCACACCGCTCTTCAATATGTATTTGCAGTTCAACTTTTTTGCAAAGGCTCAAAGAGAAAGCCACATTTTTGAAAACTATTGAAAGAGTCTTTGTAAAACTGAAATTAAATCCTTTCTTTTCTATATTTAATCTTAGTCATCATTCCGAAGCAAGGCATGAAAGAAGGGATTAATTTGAAATGTAGGCTGCCGTAGAAATATAAAGGTCCTTGGGCTGTGTTTCTCCAAACGACCTGCACTATTTTAATCCAATGCAATTTATTTGGTTGTAGCTGAAAGATAGAACCTTTAAATCCCCTTCCAATACTTCTCTCTGTCTTCCTTTATTTGTTGGTGCCAGATGAACATGCCAGTGATTGCTTCTTTTTGTAATAAGTGTGATTTCAGGGAGTAACACCACTTGCCACTGTTTCCCTTTCTCCTAAGCTTTCGCTCTGGCAAGAAAGTGAGCTCTCCTCTACAGGGCACATACAACTGAGCCAGAGTTTATTAATATTTTAATGGCAATTATCCTGTTGAAAGCTGCATTTTCTATCTGGCATAGAGCATCGTCCTCACCCTGATTTCTTCCTGTTCATTTAGTAAGAAAAAAAAAATACCCAAATGTAATAAAGTAAAGAAATCATTTGAAAATAGAACCTGAAAAGCTAAAATACTTGCTTAAAATCACAAAACATCTGTGGCAAAACATTAAATGATTTTGTTTTGTTTTTCCCCATGTATCTATATTTACTCATATTTTATAAAGATGGAAAGTCCAAATCTAAACTCTAAAAGGTAAGCAGACAGGAAAATATATTCATAGTTGATAATCTCAGTGAGCTAGAGCTGTGGGAAGTGTTAAAGTTATAAGGACTTTTATTTTTAGTGAAGCCATACTTTCTTTTGTTGGGGGCTATTGAATGCAGCATCCTGTATCCAGGCCTTCTGGCATTTTCTACCCCACTCCAGCATCTATCCTGTAAGTTCATTGGCATTAACATGAAGATGAATAAAAAATGAATACAGGATGGGGTGACCCCACGTATCCTGTGGTCCTGCAGTTGTGTCTTTTAGCCAGCCTTGATAACCAGGGCACAAAGAGCATTTCAAGCATGCCACAGTGTTGGAATGGAATAGGAGGTAAACTTGGAAAAATCTGCTAGTTACTCAGCAGAAAGCAGCACAGATTGGCTACTTAATGCCCTGTATCCAGATTAGAAAGAACAAACTTATCCTATGCATGGAAATCATCCAGTGTAGCCATTATATCTGCTAATAAAGCCTTTTATCTTTCTAGTGAGCATTTGTTTAAATATTGAAATACCCTCCTCCACTACATGTCCCAGGTGACTGACAACAATAAAAGGAGAAGGAAAGATATTCTCAAGGATTATCTTTTCCTTGAGAATCACAGATAGGAAGATATAGTCTGTCTACTGAATGGACATTCTATCAGTGCCCAGTGTCCTTATGTGACTCATAATCAGAGAAAAGTTTGGTTGGCTATTTGTTTCAAACATAGTGCCTTAAGATGTTCTCAAAAATTAAGATGTTTTCTAAATTTATAAAGTATGTTAATGGATAATCTCAATCCTAAAAACACAAAGCCAAGATAGCAGCATCAGGGTGGAGGCGGGAGGATGAGGGGAGATGGGGGGGAAGAGGATTCAGTCTAAACACGTCTCCGTTCATGGTTGTCAGTCCCCTGAGACATGGCGTGGAGGAGCTGGCTTTACTCTCTGTAGGTATAAATGAAAGCCACACTAATGCAACAGAATGTTTAAGAAAACAGGATTTATGGGGCGGAGTCTGTGGCTCAAAGGAGTAGGGCACCGGCCCAATGTACCGGAGGTGGCAGGTTCAAATCAGGCCCTGGGCCAAAAGGTGCAAAAAAAAAAAAAAAAAGAAAGAACGAAGGAAAGAAAAAAGAAAAGAAAACAGGGTTTATAATGTAGTGAAGACAGTCATTGTTCTAGAACTAGGACTGTTCAGATGATGGTGAAATAACGTTTGCCATATAGCCTGAGAATCTGAAGATTTGACGTTTAATTTCAAACCCTGTTTTTCCTTCTTCATAATTTCCTTGTAGAAATGATGCATGTATAATATTGCATGATAAATCGAAGGGTCATTGTATTCAACTCATTCAAATTTTGCACCAAGTTTAAAGTAAACTGTTTGGTCATGCCCTATACACTCCGTATTTTACCACAGTATCTATTTTAGAGTAACTCAGTGGTCAGCACAGTAACAACTGCACCTATGATCCAAGATACCAGGCTGTTGCAACTTACTTTGCTCCCATTGCCATATATACTCACAAGTTACAACAATTAATGGTATGTCTTAACATGGCACAGAGTTCTCCTGAAAGGTCATTTGAAATGTGTGGATTTGTTTTGGCCAAAGTACTGAATTCCTCCATATAATTTCTTATCATAATTTTACACCTCTTGTGGTGGTTTCTTCTGTTATTACTGGCAGCATCATCTTTGCTTCCTTTAATGCAGGTTTTATTCTTTATTCTCTCTTCCCCTCCCTTTAGCTTTACTCTCCCTTTACAGCTTCATAATCTTCATATATTTGTACAGAGGGCGTTGATATAGAAAAATGATGTCTGTACTCTCTGCATCTACATTCATAGATTCTTTGAGGCAAAAATTCACTGAGCACATATTATGTGTTGGGTCAACCTGGGGTATGAAACAATCCATGGAACTTAGTACCATCGCTTCCCAGAGATTAGAGTCTAGTACAGGACACAGACATTGTTATATAAGGACAAATAATAAATGCAAAATCACAACCACCATTGGTGGTAAAAGGTAGATGTATAAATGTCTTAGAAGAAGTAGATTTGGTTCAATGATCAGACTATGGAAAGCTTCTACTGAGCTGAAATACGAAGAATGAGTAGAAATATCCAAGACAAAGTGGAGAAGAAAGATGTACAGAAGTACGAGTGTTGGAATGGGAGGGAAAATGGTGCAAGGGTGCAGGACATGCACTGAAATGAGGTGAATGTGATAGTGGTGGAGAACGGGGGGACACAGCCACACCAAGTAGGATCTGGTATTCTCATTCCATAAGGCTAAATATCTAAATTTTATTTTAGATATATAACATGCAGCTAAATTCCCATTCTGTAAGGCTAAATATCTAAATTTTATTTTAGATATATAACACGGTCTATCCAATGACTGCTTTTTCTGTGGAGCAATGCTCAAATTCCAAATTGTTAGCACTTATGCCTGAGTTGTGGTACTTCCCAACAGACACAGATGCCAAATTTCTTAGTGCCAATACATCTAGGTGTATATACCCTGGGGTAATGTGACTACAACAAGTATGATTAAATTCTTTTTGAACATTATGCTGTAAACTAAATTAGTTGTAGGTATAACAGATTATAAATAACATGGCATGGGTTATTGCAATCCTCTGATTTTCACCTGTGCTATAATAGGTATAGTGTAATTTGCAGGTTACAACACATTTATGGAGTGCCTGTACCAGCTCCAAAGTACAGCAGGCAGAACTGTGATCTTTAAAGTTTAAATTTAGTCTAACACTGGCTGATACAAATTTCACTTTTGCAATTGTGTGGCAACATCAGGACCTGTTCCTTTCTGGTATTTCAGAATTCAGAAACCCTGCGATTTTATAATTCGAAGAGAACAATGGTCATCTAGTTTACCTCCTCGTATAACCACTGGAAATGTCATGTCTATACATGAGTCATTATGAAAGTTTTGAAATATATAAAAATCAAGAAATATAAAATCTAAAGCCCTCCTAGCAACACCAATAATTCAAGCAATTTGAAACTTGCGCAGGTGAGTTTGAAAGGACACTATTGACTGTGTTCCTTGGAAGTGAAATAATGGACCATTACAAAGTCTGTCTTAAAGCTGTTCTAGTGACCCACAGATATCTGGGCAAGGTGAGACTTTCTCCTTTAATAAAAAGATCTGGAAAATTATTTTCTGTTGGAATATATATCTGCCATTTAATCATTCTTACAGATTTCCACCTTAAACACTGGTTATTTTTGTTGAATATTAAAATACTATCCTTTACCCTCTTGTACGTGTTAAATTGCCTAGAGTGTTTATATTTTTGAGGCTATTCTGGGGAATTCAGGGCAGTGCCATAGAAGGGACTAATACCGTATGTGAGAACGACTGAGGTCTAAGAAGACGCAGAACCATAGTGAGCAGCAAAAGTACCTGCTGAGCCCCGAGACAGGGACAGCTTCTTGGATTTAATTTATGTAAATTAAATTATGTAAAATAATTGTGAAGGAATAAGGAACACTTATGTAAAAAATGGGATGATAAGTAGATACTAAGGAGCTTTTGAAGAATTGAGAAATACGCTTGGAGACCCCACAAAAAAGCATTTAGCATCACTCGGAGGAAAGACTGTAGCTGTGAATGTGGAGTTTTGCTCACAGAAGAAAATCGCGTTCGTTGAAGGACTTTGGGGAGAGAGAAGCAGGGACAAGGCAACCCAACGAACGCATGTGCTCGACTGGGCATTTTACTACCTTTATCACGATTTGACGTTCAGACATGCACCTAATCAGCTCTTCAAAGACTCAGGAGAACAGAACACCTGCGTAAGGAGATTTTAAACGGTGTACAAGTGCAACATTCGACTCGTTTGCAGTTTGTCACACTCTAGCCTCTTTTGTTTCTCATCAACATAAACTGGCTTTCTTGGGCGGCGCCTGTGGCTCAAAGGAGTGGGGCTCCGGCCCCATATGCTGGAGGTGGTGGGTTCAAACCCAGCCCCGGCCAAAAACTGCAAAAAAAATAAAATAAAATAATTGGCTTTGTCTTTCCTGGAATCCAATTGTCTGTGGTGACCGTTCCCTTTCCCTGTGGGGTTTCCTCCCTGAAAGGATGACATTCTGACTACTCAGGGGCAACCTCTACGTCCCATATACGATTTATTTGGAAATAAGGTCCCGAAGTACAAAGAAACCCACAAAGACAGGTAGATTTAGGAGGCTTCCGGGTTTATTTTAAAGCTCTTCAATTTTTCTGAAAAAAGAACACTATGGAAACCAGTCATTCACGTCAAGCCCTAATCTGTCATGGAAACGAAAGCAAACAGCATATGGGGGGCATGAAAATAAGCAACAAGTTCTGTGATGCAGAAACTTACTGGTAAAAAGTTCAGAGCTGAGGGAAACTTGCCGCGGAAGGGAGGAAACAGCAAACACTACTGAGCACTAAGTATGCTAGAGTTCCTCTCCGGGTCTCCCCCCAGTCATTTCATTTAATCTCGCAATGGCTTTAGGAGACAGGCACAGTCACTGTGTTCATTTCACACTGGAGAAAAGTACATGGACAAGGGCATGTGCAAATAAGCTAGAGAACCGAGGTCAACCGGAGGGATTGTGACCAAGCTAAAGGCTCCAGGTCCCATGTCCCATTTAGAATGAAGGCCCCCATCCCAGACGATTTCACTGGGAGCAACCCTGAACTCATATAGAAAATGCACTAAAACATTTTATAGCCTATCATGTTTGAAGTGCTGCCAAAATGTATAGTTACACTGAACTTTAGATTTTATAATAGTTAGCTGCTCTTTATTTTTAAAATAATACAATTTAGAATTAGCATAATTTTTTTCAAAAGGAATGTTTGGTCTCTTCTGCAGGAAATGATGAAGCAAAATATTTGATAATATTTACAAAGTTCAAAGATCACAGAACACAGAATAAGCAACTAAAAATTCCAGCTCATTGGCTAAGACACTTTAGAAATGGTTTAGACAACAGAGAATAAAGAAAGCCCAGAAGAAGTCAGGTGACTCCCTCCAAGGCACCCAGCATCAGGATCCCGTGGGTGGTGTCAGAAACCAGGGTCTTTTCACTTCAATCTTCAATAATGAATGTGATCACTGATGTAGTAAAAATGCAAACTTGTTTATTCTCCATCAAACCAAATGTCACGCATTGTATCTTCCTCCATAATGCTGTACACCGTGCCAGACACTCTCAATTTTTTACTAATCCTTGGGGGCAACTAAGAGATGGATCAACTCTTCTAGGTTATTAAGGAGCAAATCCCTTCCCTGTGCTCTAAGATGCATTTTTTTCAAAATAAAATGGTTTCCAATCAACTTTCCTTGAATTATGCAACCCAGTATTTTAATCTCTATGTAGACACACACTTGATAGTCAAGATTTTGGCCTCATTTTGAGAAGGCAACAAAGAAAATCAGGGTTTAATTATTATGAAGAATGATTCTACTTTTGCATACATAAAAACGGAATAAGGAACATGTGGGGAAGAGACCACATCAACAGATAATGTTCTTCCTCTATATCTACAGCTTGCCACTAGCACCACACAGAAACATGGTCAGGAGATGTTGAATCCCTAGAGATACTGCTCTTAAAAAAACAAAAGCACAACTACTCAACCATTCAACCCACAGCATATGTTTTTTCAAATTTTGTTTTTCTCTATACTGTGTATTTTAATTATGGAAGAAGTTATTTTAAGAAAACCAACTTCCTGTTCAATTCAATACAAAAGTAGTTATTGGGATAGAAAATCCTTGTAACCGTCACTGATTTGTGCTCTGTGACATTAACTAGCATTTCCTTTCACTATATTATATTCTTTGTTTTGTAGAGACAGGGTCTCACTTTATTGCCCTGGGTAGAGTACCATGGCATCACACAGCTCACAGCAACCTCCAACTCCTAGGCTTAGAAGACTCTCTTGCCTCAGCCTCCCAAGTAGCTGGAACTACAGGCGTCCGCCATAACGCCCAGCTATTTTTCTGTTTTGCAGTTTGGCTGAGGCCGGGTTTGAACCCGCAACCTTTGGTATATGGGGCTGCCGCCCTACTTGATGAGCCACAGGCACCGCCCACTATATGATATTCTTATTTAAGAAATAAGAGCCCTTGTAATTAAACATGGAATTTATAACACATGATCAAAATTAAACAGGTGGAGTAAAGGCATCTACTTTTACCAAAATTACCTAATTTGAGCATTGTATTTTATAAAATGAATATCATATAGTGAAAGTTAACATCTTGGTGTGATTAGTAATGAAAAAAATGAGTCATAATTCCTTTCATTTAATTAATTTCAATATGAATTATTCATGTTCTTTAGTCATTAAAATACTTTAGTGGATGTAAATACAGTTAAACTATCTAGTGAGTATTTATTTTGACTCTCTTGTATATGTTCCTATTAACATTATTTTTCTAAGATCTCCTTTGTCTTTTTTAAATATCTACCTAATCAGATTAATGTGTGCAGCCTTTTTGATGTTGAGTTCTTACAATACATGCTAAACAAGAGTTCTTATTTATTACACATTGCCACAAATAATAGAGTGGAGAGGCTTAGGCAGCTTCATGGCAGTTTACTGTGCTCAGGACTTGACTCTGAGAATATTTTGCTTGTCAACGTTTCATAAAAGTAGAGGGAAGAAAAATTCATCCATATAATCAGAGGGTTTAGATATTGCAAGTTCAGTGTTTAAGAATACTCAGAGAAGGCTGATTTTCTTCTTGTCTCCCTCTGTACCCCTACGCGCGCACACACACACCACACAACATGCAAACACAACACAACAAATGACTCTCCTCCCTCAACCATATCATTTATGCCTAATTTGTTTGCCAAGATGCTTTGCAAATGGCAATGCCCTATTGGAAAATTACTATCATCATTATAGAGTGAGAATTCTATTAATAACATTCTTTAAATTATAAAAAAATTACTTTTGTTCACCCTTTGGGATAAATCTGCTATGCAAAGTAAGGCATACCTGTGTCATACTAGTCATTTTTTACATGCCGCTTTTTATTTTTAATATTTTGCCTTCTTATGGTTTTATTTTTGATATACAACTTTTAGATACACCACTTTCTAACTCATTTTTCTGATCTAATAAAAAGGGAGCCAACTACTTGAGATAAAGCAGAAGATGCCCATTGTCCAGAAACTAAATGTTCAAATTACCCTGTCTCCCTCTCTGATGAACTAATAAATGAGGACCCAGTTAGGGACATCGCACTAACACAATTTCCCAATCTATCCAGACACACGTGGCTGAGACACAGAGGCAAATCCAAGCCGGATGTGCCACTCCAGCTGTGTTACCAGAATATTGAAAACATTTGTCCCTCTCCTCTTGAGTCATTAAGCATGAGAGAATACATTTGGACAACTATTCTTTTTGAGGAACTACAGTGAAATCTGTGTTTTTGCATGTGGATTATTCAGGTTGCTCAGCTTTAAGTCATCGCTGAGAAGTTGGGATCCTCATGCAATTACAGGATTAAAGTAAGATAAATTAGTACTCACAGTTGTGGCAGGTGGCCCCACTGTATCCTGTCTCATCACAAGTGCATTTGAAGCTGTCCCATGTTTGCGAGCATTTCCCGCCATGCTCACAGTGATTGGGCACACATCTGTCAGAGAAAGAGACAAACAGAAATAAACCAACAAATAAATGAGATTTATGAGTGGCCAAATTCCAAGCTGTCTTGGCAATATATCATTTCCATGCCAGGTTGCCTTACCAAGGCAATTAATCCTTGTTAGTTTAAGCAGATTAATGTGATGCATGATGCAAAATGCCAAGCGCAACAGAGATGATGTATCACAGGCTTGGTGCTTCCCATTTTTGAGTAAATGGTAGATAACAACAAACAGTGGAGGGATTCATTTGCAAATCACAGATTCATTTTATTTTTCTTTTACCCGCAAAGACATTAGCTAAGTTCAGTCCCAGTGAGAGATGAACAATAAGCCCCTACCTTTTCCTGACCTATTTTGCTGTTTGCCAAGGCCAACACCAAGTTAAAGAGGGATAATGCTGAGGTTTTCATAGCAAGTTGAGTTTCCGAAAAATGGCATGAAGATGTATTAATCTGATAAGAAAAGATTTTTAAGTTTTCAAAACACCATTTCCTATACCCCGTTGGATAAGTAAAGCAGTCTACTTGAAGAGGAAAAAAATATTGTACGGGGGGGAAAAACAAGTTTTGTGTATCAATCTATGCCTTTCTATTCATTGGATAAGTAGTCATGACTACTTAATTTAACCTTTCTAAACCTCAATTTTCTCCTTTGAAAAATAAGATAATTACAGCTATCTTATAAATAATTTTAACATTTGGAGATAATATTCATGAAGAAGATAATTAGTAGGCAGGAAATAGTGGATCAATAAATAAGTATCTAGGTCACAGCTTCGAGGGCACAACCATAGTGACATTAAAATGTGTTCCGGAACATTCTTTCAATGGCACAAACTCTTTCCTTTCTTCTGGTTCCATCTCCTTATCTTTCTCATCAATTCCTTTCCCCACAACCTCATTCTTTATAATCTTGGTTATGATACTTCCCAATAACAAAGGTATTAGTTGCATTCATTAGCATAACAAAGGATGTCTAGATTCTAATAGTAAACTCTTACAAATAGAAAATATCCAAGATTAAAATAGCAGAATCTATCATAGTGGGTCACAGGCTTTGGATTGATAGAGAGCCCCCTAAAGGCACCCCTTAATCATAATACCTTGGGAGCTCTTGCTATAAAATATTATAGAGCTGGTCTCAGAAATAGCATTCTCCCACTCCTGCTTTTGATTTATCATTGCCAAAACCCACTCAGCCCAGTAACAGGGCACTGTTCGCTTTGGCATGGAGCCTCCTGCTTCTATGCAGATATGCTGTTCCTTACAAACCTTCACTCCTGCCACAAACATTAATTGAACAATATGCAGAGCTCTATGGAAACCAGAAGATGAGTAAGATTGTGCTCATAGCCTATGAGTGTACAGCCTATAAAAGTAGATGCACAATGCATAAAAACTATAATCTAGAAAGAAAGAAAGGAAAAAAAAAACTATAGTCTAAGACAGAAGTGAAAAAATGGCATGATGTAAGGACAGATAAAATACTACGGCATTTCTCATGAGGGATCATATGTAGATTTTGGAGAAAACTAAAAGATTTTAGGATGGCTCGGCACCTGTGGCTCAATGGGCTAAGGCACCAGCCACGTACACCTGAGCTGGCAGGTTCGAATCCAGCCTGGGCCTGCCAAACAACAATGGTGGCTACAACCAAAAAATGGCCGGATGTTGTGGCTGTGTAGTCCCAGCTACTTGGGAGGCAGAGGCAGGAGACTCGCTTGAGCCCAGGAATTGGAGGTTGTTGTGAGCTGTGATGCCACGGCACTCTGTCCAGGGTGACAGCTTGAGGCTCTGTCTCAAAAAAAAAAAAAGTCTTTAGGCTAAGCACTAATGAATGGGTAGAATTATAAGGGAAGAAAATGAGAGGAAGAACAATATTGGGGGGAAAACTACAATAAAAGGAAGGCATCATGTTGGACCCCCAAGGGGTGGAATACTTACTCTAAATGCAACAGATATTTTTTGTCAAATTTGGGCTTAGTGTCAGCAATGCTAAAAAGAGGGTTTTTCTACAAAGCTTTTATAATCTAGGTAGAGGTGGAGGTAGAGTATAAGATTCATGCAAAATATAAAACCAGAAAGAATTTGATGAGTCATAAAAGAAGTATGACATGCTATAGAACTTTGGACATTAGAAGAGTTATGGATGGATAAATAAAGTACTTAATAAAGTTTAGACTATTTCATGTGGGCATAAAAAAAAGCTGTATGTTTATGTTTACAATGCTGAAAATTGTTCTAGAAGAGTAAATGAGAAAAGCAATGACAGAGAGATTAAAAAGTGAGCAGTGCGTGGCCCAAGGTGGGTTGGGTCCCTTCCCACCATCACGAGGCTCCAGTGCACAGGCCACAGTAGGCAGCGTTTCCACCCAGAACAGGCCTGATTCTCCACGTCGTGGAAGGAAGTGATGGGCCAGACACTCCGAAACCACACGAAAGCAAAACGGTCTTCACAGTAATTTGTGGAATTCAGCATGTATATGTCTCTGTGTAGTATATTTACTTTCAAAATTATTATGGGTTAATAATAGCTCAGCCTAATATTGAAAGTAATTTACATCAGCTCATTATAGCAATTAATTCAGGGGGAAATAGTGCAGCAGCGTACTGCGCAGCAAAGGGAAATCTGGCTGGAAATGAAATGTGCTCTAAATGATGTACAAAATGGGAAAGCCTCATCTCAGCGATTGAAACGTTGCTGTGTAGTTGCACACACAAAAAGTATATAAACATCGAGCGGGATTATCCAAATACAGTTGAGCCTCAGCATCCCTGGAGGTCGTTCCAGCCCCTGCAGTCACCAAAATCCACACATGATCAAATCCACAAAATCCACCCTTGTGACAAGTGGCGAAGTATCTGCTTATAATCTGAGCACCTCCGTCCTCCCATCCGCCTCAAGTCATTCCTAGATTACTCACACTTTTATTGTATGGTTATTTTTGTGGTTTGTTTTTTTCCAAATATTTTCCATTTACAATTGGTTGAACCCATGGATATAGAACCCATCAATATGGAGGGCCAATTATTAGTAATATTCAGCACCAAAGATTTCTCTGACGGTGATTTTTCATTTAAATGGGGTTTTATTATGTGATTGTTAATATTTGTTTCTTATGCTTTATATTTAAAAATTCGACATTCTTCTTATACTGATCATTAGCATTCTAATTCTTCATGGTGGGAAATGTTCTATTTCCTATTCAAGTTGATTCGAATGTAATTTCAAATCCTAACATTTTGCCACCACATGTGTATTTTTTAAAGTTAGGACCCAATACCAAGGAAAGTGAAATACAAATTAACCTAGCTGCCCCATACCTAATTATTTATTTTTTTCGTATTCTCATAGAATGATGCCTATGTCCAATATACCATGTCACATTGCCTAGTAATTATTTGTTGGTATATCTGTTGCTTGTAAACTCAGAATCCTGTGTTTGGGGCTTTTCATCACATGATTCTTTACAAGAAAGCTGCATTCGCAGTACTGTTTGTTCATAGACTGTAGACCATGAGTGAATGGAATCCTAGAAAGCAATATCACCAAATTTGAGGATTGCATAGAAAATATCTCTTTAACTGTGAAAAACAGATTTTCTTCTATAAATTTAGTCTTATATCCAGATCCTTGTTCTAATAAACTAATTCTTTTCGTAGGCCACAGGAAATGTGTAATGTGTTACATGGCATGTCCTTACTTAAAAGTTTGTTCACATCAAAAATGAATCAAAATGATTCCACTGCTTGTGCATGAGAACCACTTGCCCAGGATCAGGACACACGGGGGAAGTTGGCAGTTGTCAATTGGTGGTGATCAAAGGGCCCCCGGTAAGTGGTGCATCCAATTAACTCTGACTCTAGACAGCCCTGCCTGACTCTTTCAGTTAGAATCAGACTTTTAGTTATGGCTTTTCAAAATGATTCAGAGTCAAAATGCATTTTATTCGAATGAAATGCATTTATATTCCAATGTGTACAGTAAAGATAAGTTGTATTTTGAAAGTTCAAGGGAGTAACCATTGATATCTGATGAATCCAGCTGGACAGAGTGGCTGTTTAGATGTATGCTGCAGTTCAACCCAGGGTAATGATGATAGTCACTGTTTAATTTTACCCACAGTATCTCTTTTATTTCTGTACTTGATTTTAATTGCAGTGCATAGAGAAAATTATAACTCATAGACGTAAGAAACTGTAAATGGTACCAGATTTGTTTGTTTGTAGTAGCTCAGTTTGTAGTTTATGGACACTACTAAATTATACATGGATAGGGGAAAAAATTTTCAGATCTCAAAAATGTTCACCTGACACACACCTGAATGTGTTGGTGCTCTTTAAAAGCACTTCAAAATTTTCTTCTCCCAGGGACAGTGTTTATATGTTTAAATAGGTATTTTTCAACAAAATTCAAAGTAAATCTTTGTTTACCTTTAAGAGTACATTTGGTTCCACAGAACCCGGCATAAAACCCAGAAATTGACATGAAAATTTACTCAGGTGGTTCTAAATAACAACAGTGAAGATTTATCAGACTAGCTTACTATTGCTTATACCCCGAGCCCTTGGTACTCAAAAGCAGTAGTTCTCCAACTTCCACATGCATGAGAATCACTTGAAAATCTTTTGAAGAAGAAGATTCTGATTCTTAAAATGTGAGATGGAGTCTGGGATTCTGAAATTCTAACAAGCTCCCTGGTGGTGCTCCTGTGGACCACGCTTCCAATAACAAGGCTAGAGCATTGCAGTTCTTTGCAGTGGAGGCTCAAAGGAGAACACACACACCAAGTAAGAGGAGAGGCAGCCCAGGGACCCGGCACACGGAAGGCAGACAGCGGGTGGAAGGGCAAATTGGATCTGCTCAGACGTTTCTCCTAAGACCACTTTTTTTTTTTTCCATAGGCCCTCTTATCAAATTTCATATTATCCATTCAGAATGACATAAAATAATTTCACAATCTCATTTATTAAGTGTAATCATTTTGGAGCCTGATGTCTGTTTTGTATAATCCATGGAAAGTGATCTCTTAATCTAAGGGCAGATTCATTTCACTTTAAAATCGAGGTCAGTCTTCTCCCTCTTGGAATCAGCCTGGACGGCCTCCTGCTCCGTTCTCATACAGACACCAGTCCTGGGGTGTCTAATTTGCTTTTGGATTAATACAAAATTTACATTTGAACATTAAGGATGCCTTGTTCAAAACTTTACAAAGGAAAAGCCTGCTTCTAAGTTGCTGACAGGTAATTTTTGATGATCTTTTGGGAAGTTATTTAAAACAATTTGTAAGTTACCATCCCAGTATAAATTACATCCTGAATTTACTATTTTTTCCCCCTCCATATCAGCACTAAATTTTATTTTGGGTTATTATGATAAGAAATTTTTTTAGCATGTTTGCTTTTTTGAACACTATTTTTTTACTTTTGGCTTTCAGAGTGATTTCCATAATCCTGGTGAGTTTTTCTTCTGTATTGTCTCAACAGCATGTAAGAACTTTTATGCTCATACTAATTAGACCTTAATTTTAGTTCAAAGGATACGCTCTACCTCGCACTTATACAATGTAAGATATATATCACTACCTTACATTGTTTCTATTGAAATGGAAATTATACAGAAAAGTTATAATTCTAATAACTAATCATTCATTGCTAAAGAATTTATTAAATTTGTTATAGTGGTATAACTAGACATACTAATATTAAATTGATGGTGTTCCTTCATGAAGCATTTATTTATGGAAATACTTAAATGCAGATATATTTACTGTGTCACCTACATTATGCCCAAAAGTTCCATTAAAAATAATCAAGTATCTTTGGTTCATATTCATCCAACAATTTTACATTTCACATGTTCACCATATTGATCATTAATTTTATTCTTATGATATAAGCACCTTAACTTGGGTTTTCTGCTTTTAAAATCTTTTTTATTATAATAAACTAGAGTTCACTTTATGTTATTTTGCTAATTTAGAGTTACACTTTTATAATATATTTCTTATGTTTTTTTCAACAAAATATCTCTTAAAAGATTATAGACACACAGGAAGAGAAGAACTGCAAGGTGAATGAGTCCATTCCTCGGTCTTCACGTTGAACTGTACTAAATCTAGTAAGTTACAATAAATTCTTTCCAATTAGTCAGCTCCCTGCTTCAGTCAAGACACTCTAGTTAAACCAAATTACAAAGAAACAAAGAATAAAGGAAGTTTCATTCTCAAGAAATTATATTTGTCTGTGGAAATGTAATTAGCAAAAATCGGCATGGAATTAAGGTTAATAAACCACTGGTGCATAAGTATGCAGAAGTTTTATGAAAAATATAATGTTTTAAAGAAAGTGTATATTTGGGTAGCCTGGAAGGAGGAAGAAGTTCTTTCCACATGGAGAGAAGGCCAGGGTTACAGTAATGAGTCAATAAATTTGGCCAGAGCAGAAAACTCTGGAATTCGGATTAGAGGAGAGAGGGGGACGCCCCCGCCTTCTTCCTATTGTATTCAGCTTCCTTCACGTGGCCATGTGCCTTTTTGAAGGGGAGACTATGTCAGTCCCCACGGGACAAAAGGAACCAGGCCTCTCCATGATGTCATCTAACTATTTATTATTATTATTATTATTATTATTGTTATTTTCCAAAATTCAACCATCTGCCTCTACACCAATAGAATTTATATCTGGATGTAGAGTCACCAGCTAACAATATTTTGCAGAATTATTTTAAGTTAGGGGACCCTGACACTCAAGGTGATGGAAGTGGTAGTGGGATGTCTGGATTAATCTCTGAAGGGGAAGGGAATGTATTGTCCTTTTTTTTTTTCTTTCTTTCTTTCTTTCTTCTTTTTTTTTGTTTCTTCCAACCAGTTTTCAGCAATGACCCCCTGATTGTGAGACACACAGCAATCTCAGAAGACAGGACAGTAGCAAAGGAAAATATCCGAATAGCCTGGGTTTCAGATAACATGCTAGCCCTAGGCCTGCCCAAATGTCTTTATGAAAGTAAAATAACCTTTTATTCAATTGAAGCCATTGTTGTTTTGTTGCAACAACAAATATATCCTAACCCAAACAGAGCAGCCGTCACCGTACGCGCATGTTGACCTGTATCTTACCTCTGATGTACGTTTGGTGGAGGCTGCTGTTCAGGTATCATGTGCGGCCTTATATTACCTGCAACTGAAAGCAGCTGAACCCATATATAGTAAATTTATAAATATAGGTTGAGTTCAGATAGTAAAGTGTATTATTATTACATTAGGAATTTTCTTAGAGAATACAGTGCTTTTTATTCAATCAATATATTGACTGAGTACCTATTTTGACAACTGTGCTATTCGATTAATATTTCAAGAAGTTTAATTGCAAGAAAAAAGTATTTCTAGGATTTGTGTGGTAAGGGATGGTCCACGCACTGCTCACGAGATTCAGAAGTTTATCAGTAAGCAAAATGAAGCCAGATCATCAGAAGAATGCATAGCGGACCTTTATTATCTTGACTCCTAAGAGAATGGTTTTAAGTAATTTGGGGATTGAAAGTCTTCAAAAATAGTTATTGGTTAACATATGTTTTAAGCTATAACATATTTTAAGATTTTTAGTATAAGATTATTGGTTAACATATATTTTAAAATATATGATTATATGATCTTATATATAATATTTTTGGTTTAAGATTATTGGTTAACATATATTTTAAGATTTTTAGAAATAATATGTGGGATAGTCTGGAAAGAGAAAAGCTAAAGGCAAAATCAACTACATAATTGTTTTAATGCAGCAAGTAGAAAATCAAAAAAATCTGGAGTGGAATGAGACTGTAGATTGATGAAAGGATGAAGGGGGTTACATTATTTACCTGGAGGTAAATTAATTTTAAATGCTGCAGATATTATGTGTTTAAGAATCAGTGATAACCTGTAAAGTTTTCAATTTTAGGTAATAAGTTTTCTTATATAAGTAAACTCAAAACTCTCCAAAAATTTTAAGCCATCAAGTTTAAGTTTAAATTCAAACTATGTTTATCTTTTTCTTTTTCCAAGATGAGTGAAATTTAGAATAGGTAAAAAAATACTTCTTTTCCAAAGTTACTGAGATTTATCTCATTCTCATCTTCCATGAGGAGGAAGACGATGGAAGAACAAAAAGAGATACAGAGGTAGTGTGCCCAGTCCTCTGAAATGCAGAGGAACGTAGCACCACGCTACCTCTGTTTCAAGTATCAACTCTTTATTATCTCATTCTTATCCATGAAGTACTTCTAGTTCACCACCACCTCTGAAGCTTCGATTACCATGGCAGGGGCAGACGAGGAAAGGTTTAAGGCTAGCCATGAACCAGAGAGAAAGAGTTATGGTGAAATGTGGCTAGAAGAGTAGAAGGTGAGGGAGAAAGAGGGGAAGATAGCTGAGCTGTCTGTACCTTGCTGGGAGAATATAAGCCATAAACATCATTAATGGGAAATTAGAAGTTATGATGGATTCTAAAATTTATAGGAAAAAATAAATACAAAAGCTGGGAACACTTTGAAATGGGAGCACAATTAGTAAGACTATCCTTGGTAGATAATAAAACATCTAACAAATCTGCAATAAATATAAACTAATATTGATACACTAAAAGAAAGAGAGACTAATGGAATAGAATTAAAAATCTAGAGATATTTATATACAAAGACCTATGCAATTAAATATGATAGTGGTGTGTTAATTTAGTGGAGAACATGGATTACTTAATAAATGGTGTAGGACAGCCAGAGCCTTATCTGTGGAAGAGTAGAGTTCTACCCTCTACTTTATTCACCAAGATAAACTCCAGATAGAGGAAAGATTTAAATAAGAAAAGGAAATGCAAAATAATAAAGCAGAATGTTTTTGTAATCAATTAATATAGAGGATATTTTTAATGAAAACACAAAAATCTGAGAACCGTAAGGTGAAGATTAATAAATCTGACTAAATACATTTTTTTTAAGATCGTTCATGGTCAAACATAACAAAATTTAAAGATAAATTGGGAAGTATTTTTAATATGTCAGACCAAAGGCCATTTTCTTTATGCTATAATGAATATTTAAGAATTGGTAAGAAACAATTCAGGTTGAAATATGAGGGCATGAACAGGGCATTTCACAAAAAGAAGCAGATATAACTTTTAAACATACAGAAAATTTTCAACTGCATTCACAATCAAAGGAGCATAAATTAAATTGCAGCGAGATTTCATTTCTCTCTGATGTTTAATGGACATGGCCGTCTGATCAGAGTGTATACTGGAGGGCAATTTGATAATGTCTATCGATTTCAAATCTGCATATATTGGGACCCAATTGTTTCATGTCTAACAACTTATTTTATGGGTGCACTAGTAAACTTTCACAAAAACATATTTTAAAAGTGTTTAGAGCAGCATCATTTGTGTCAGCCAAAAACTGGGGGGAAAGTTATAAGAAACTTAGAAGAAACCAAGTTTCTGGTTAGAAACTTAGTAATAAATTAAAGCAACCAAACAACGGAACCCCTGACAACCATGAAAAACGCGAGGCACATCACCATACTGTAATGACGAGGCCCAGTCTCCAAGACATATTGCTGGGGAAAATGGTGTTCTTAACATTCTTCCATTTATTTTGAACAACAATTGCTCTGGCTGTTGTGTGACCAGTAAATTGGTTGTGGTGATGAGTGAAGGTCGGAAATCTCTCATTTGTCCCTCTGAGAATCACACTTTTTTTTCTAATGCACTCTTTCCCCCAATCCTTAAAAAAAAGATTCCTTTGTATTTTTAAATTCTCTCTTTAAGTGCAATTGTTTAAAGCAGTCTCCTCTTACTTCCCAAACTGAAGCAGTCCCCACCTTTGTCCCCAGTGCCACTTCTTGCCATCTCTCTCATGTATCAGTTTCTGGTTCTATACCTCTGGAGTCCGGTGGCAGCCGCTTCCACCGACCTGTACTTCCCCTGATGACTACACCTGTTCTCCTGCCACCCTTCACCTTGGTCTAGCATACTGTCTGACACTGAGCAGGGACTAGGTTCTCAATAAATAACTGTTGACATTTTCAATGAGTATCGATTAATTATTTGATACTGGAGATGGCTCTCAGAACCATTTTGCTGATAAGCTAATACACAGAAACAGGAAATGTCTCAAACTGCTGCATTTTAAGTGAATTTGAGATTATTTGGGCTTTTCACCTCAATGTTATAATATAGATCAAGTCTATTATATGATTTCATGTCTATAGTGCTATGTATAATTATGTAGTAAGTCAAATTGTCTGACTAAAGGGTTTACGTATTTTCTTATATCCCAGAATGTTATTTTACTTACAGGTAAAGAAAATACATATCTAACATAAGTCCTTTTATCTACAATATAAAATCATTAAAGCCTAAGTATGTATATCAAGAAAACTTTTAGAATAGCAAGACCAAATCTGGCGAAAACATGCTAGTTATAAAAAGATATACTTTGACCACTTGATCAATATGCAAGAAATACCAAAATAATAGCTATGAAATCACTATCAATTTACAAATTTTCTGTATTAAACAAACTAGAAACATGAGTCATTTTTGTTAGATTTTCTAATACTGTGTTTTTGTAAGAAAATGATTGATTAAACATTTTGAAGTGATATTCTTGATAAAATGACCTTGGAATTAATAAAACTATTCTAAGGTTTATTCTTCAAGGAATGCAAATAGTTATTTAAATACAGAACTGCTTGTTTTAAGTTTAACAAAACAGGAAAATTTACAAGAAGAATTATATTATTTCAAGTAGAATGTCTCTTTTAATTCGTTTACCATTTCTTACAACCCAGAAAACCAAATGAAATATCCCCTTGGTTAGGAATTCTTGCATTCTGACCTTCCAAATATTCACATACAATGAAACTGTTAAAACGTCCTATATTCAGAGTGATTGTGCTTAATAAATATCAACCATAATAAAACCAATATTCTTATATATAGGGAGACACCAATGACTTCTAAAAACCTACAGAAGACAAAGTAACTTGAAGAAAAGATATTCTGCCAAGACAGGAAAATATAATTCATAGATCCTTGCTTTCTCTACATAAATATGGCAGCATTTACACTGAAGCTACACCTAAAAGTATGATGAACTTTTTTAAAATGTCCACTATATTTTAATCCTGTATTCTGGAAAAACAATAAAATTTGTCCCCAATTCTCACAAAAGTAAAAGGAACAGTAAGAAACCAAACCAAGGATCAGATTTCATTATTACAGGATTTGCTAAATTAAGTCTTCCATGACTGTGGAATACTGGATAGCTAGGACTTTCCTAAGAAATGTACAGATTTGGTCCAATATTTTAAAAACTGAAACTGGCCCCATTAAAGCAGAGAATCCAATTATTTCCTAAATGACATAGCAAAAAGGATTAGAGTCTGCACAAACTCTAGTAATATAAGAGTTGTTTTATGCTTTAATCGAGCAATCTGCAATGTTTATATGCCCTAATTTTTTTAAGTGTCAGTAATCTAGATATGAATTCAAATCCCCCTATAAGAATAAACTACTCAAGTGTATACAATCTTCAGCAGAGACTACTAAAAAACCACTATAATTTCCTAGAACTATTGACAGTGGAAAATCTTAAATAAAATGCGCATTAGGAGATAATTATTATAATTAAACTTTGGTTACACAGGTTGTGTACACAGTGTTAGACATATTATATATACTTCCAATATTGTTGAAGATCATTTTAATTTTGTTTCACACCTTAAGTGAAGAGCCTGTTAGAATCACACTGACCTGATAGTGTCATAATGGACGTGTGTGTTGCCATTGTTTTAATTTTTTTAATTGTAAAATCCACATCTATTCACTTCCTTCGGGTTAAAGTATATTTTAAACCACTGAAATCATGTGGCAGAGTTTGGAGATAGAATTATAAAGCTCCTTAATCCTTTTACAGATGAAGGAACTAAAAGTTGTTATAATTCAGTGAGATCAAGAGAGCCCACGGTCAGAGAGCAGGTGTGTGGCATGGTCAGGACTTGGGCACAGGTTTTTTTTAATCCTACAAAAATCATCACAAGTTACAATGAAGAATCACAGTTGCCAGCTAGAGATCTTTGGAAAGCACATAATGAAATATGTATGTGTTGTCTTTCAACAATTTAAATGTCTTTTGGCTGAACATGTTCTCTGCGATTTCTGTCTCTACCTCTCCTCTCCTCTCTCCTTTTCTCCTCTCTTCCCTCCCCTCCCCTTCCCTCCCCTCCCCTCCTCTCCCCTCCTCTCCTCTTCTCTTCTCTACCACTGGGTCCAGACAGAGGTAATATGTTTACAAAGATTTTTAGTATTTGTACAATGAAGAAATTAATGAATGTTTCTGATATTACTTTTACAGCTGATTGAAAACAAAAATTGTAGTGAACTAAATAATGACTGCTGTTTGTTAATGTCCTTGTTCTTAACACCCCTTGCCCTTGGAACATGTCAGTAGTCTCCTTGGAAGGCAGTGTTTGTTATAAATTGAGCTGGTTAGAAATCTCTTCATGGGGGCGGCGCCTGTGGCTCAGTGAGTAGGGCTCTGGCCCCATATACCGAAGGTGGCGGGTTCAAACCCGGCCCGGCCAAACTGCAACAACAAAAATATAGCTGGGCGTTGTGGTGGGTGCCTGAAGTCCCAGCTACTCAGGAGGCTTAGGGAAGAGAATGACCTAAGTCCAGGAGTTGGAGGTTGCTGTGAGCTGTGTGACCCCACAGCACTCTACCAAGAGCAATAAAGTGAGACTCTGTCTCTACGAAAAAAAAAAAAGGAATCTCTTCATCAGAGGTGGTTTGTGATGGATACATGTTTGCAAAAAAGCTGTAGATTTTGGCTCTTTGTGGCATAAAGAGGAGAAATGTGCACTATTACATGAGATGGAGGGTTTGAAATGTTTGAGAGAAGGCAAGGAATTATGGTTTAAATTCTTTTAGGGGACCAAGGGAAACTATCCCATGGCACGGTGCTTTGTTTTATCCCGTAATTATTTGACTGTCTCTCCAATTCAATGCTAAATTTCTGTAGGAGAGTTATTTCTGTAAGATGTGGTTCTGTTCATTAGAGGTACAGTAGATTCTCAACAAATGCATGTTGGTTAATTACTGAACTGAAGAAAACAGGTTAAGAAACTCCATCTCATCTATTACAAATGTTCCAGCATCTGAATAATCAAAGAACACTAAGGTTGTAAAAAGTATTCAAAGGTATTTGCTTTTAATACTTCCTTCAGAGATGCATAATTATGGGCAGATATATTAAACAACTTTCCCAAGGTCTCACAGTTGGCTATTGGAAGATACTAAATTCTGAGATTAATGCCCTTAATCCTTGTTTTCTTGCCTTCTTCACACTCATTTCTGTTCTGTTTGAAAAAAAAAAAGAGAAGAAGATCCCAGGGCATAAATCTGATCTCATAAGTCAATAACCAGTGGGGGACAGAATGATGATTTACTCCCTGTCCTATTTTCATCATCTAACATTTTGTTTCAGTAGATTGCATACGTACAATCTCCTCACTAATTGTGTTAATTTAAATAAAGTCTCTTTACTTTTGTTGGCATTTTTAGCACTCCCTAAATACGTGTGTTCACTACTGTTCCTTCTCTTGATGTGCTTACTAGAGAACAGTATTTGGTTGATTACACACTATTATCACTATGTTAACACTTGGCTAAGCAAGAATTTACAGAAAGAAATCATTTTAAACTCATTCTTATTTAAGAGTTTTGACATGCTTACAGAAACTCTAGTCATATGTATATGACAACTGCCTTATTAATTTGATTATGCCCCAAGATCAACAGCTAAAGGTTGTTTTATTTTTCTTTGAATGAAATTAAATATACTAATATCTTCAGGGCACTGTTTGAGAACTTACATTTGAACCCCCCCCCCAAAAAAAAAAATGAAATTGCCTGTTAAAATTAAGTAACATTATTTGGAGCTGGAAAAATGAAATGCTTTCCAGAGAAGATATATGTAAGGTCCAGTGAAGAAACAACTAGTGAGAAGCAAGTTGTGCTTTGCACCTTGTTCCTATTAATTAATGGAAAGAATATTTGTTGGAGGCCTATTATGTTCCATGCCATGGACGATGCACTGAGGATACTAAGCAAATGTAAATTCAATATGATATGGGAAGCGCTGTTGTGAAGCCTGGGCAGGATTCTCTGGGGACGTAGAGAGTTGCCATATCATATATGTAGTATATGACGCTGTGGGGAGTGAGGTGGGTAGTCATCATGGAAGCACTTTCGACATAGTGCTTGAGCTGAGTATGAAGGATTGGTAAGGGTTAAGAATTTAAGAAAATGTGGGGGCAGTGCCTGTAGCTCAAGAAGTAGGGCACTGGGCCCATATACCAGAGGTGGTGGATTCAAACCTGGTTCGGGTAAAAAACTGCAAAAAAAAAAAAATATATATATATATTTAAAGAAATGCCTGGATCATGAGAATAGCATGGGAAAGATTAGGTATAAAGGCTCTTGGCAGCCTGGTGAATTGTGCATGTCAGGAATCTATCACTACAGAAACTTTAAACATAAAACCTGGAAGGGAAAGAGATATTTTAATTGTCTTCATTTCATATATGAGTAATGACATCATTAAATATTGGAAGGATGGAGCGGTGCCTATGGCTCAAAGGAGTAGGGCGCCAGCCCCTTGTGCCGGAGGTGGCGGGTTCAAACCCAACCCCGGCCAAAAACAGCAAAAAAAAAAAAAAAATGTATATATATACACACACATATATATGGGAAGGATGCTATATTTTTCACTTTCCTATAAGTCAGCGGTTCTCAACCTGTGGGTCGCGACCCCTTTTTAACAATGAAAATACATTGCGGCATGAGGAAGGTTGAGAACCACTGCTATAAGTGAACTCTGCATTCATTGAATCACTGCTGTTTTTTTTTTTTTTGAGACAGAGCCTCAAGCTGTCACCCTGGATAGAGTGCCATGGCATCACAGCTCATAGCAACCTCCAGCTCCTGGGCTCAAGCGAGTCTCTTGCTTCCACCCCACAACGCTCGGCCATTTTTTGGTCATTGTTGTTTGTCAAGCCCAGGCTGGATTCAAACCCTCCAGCTCAGGTGTACGTGGCTGGTGCCTTAGCCACTTGAGCCACAGGCACTGAGCCCACTGCTACTTTCTAATGAGTGGCTTTCTACATCTAGCTGTAAGGTAAGAAGTCAAGGCTCCTTTAATGATCTGACAGCAGCACTGCTCTGTAATCACCTGTTTTAAGATGGATACTTATATTATTAAGTTGTTGCTATAAACTATTATGTATTATTCTTCAATTTACTAGGAACAAAAAAATATGGTAAGTCAAAAGCCAGTTTTTTTTCCCAAGTCTGGAGTAATCAAGTTTCAGAACATCCCCAAAGCTAAACCCCTTTCAAAAAATAATTCATCTCAAATGGAAATAATTTTAAAGAAAGTAACAACAATGAACATCTAACTGTTTTATTAACAGGCACTTAACTTTATAAATGCTCATGAAATGATTTGGCGTGCTTAATTTTAATTACAAACAGTTCATTTATGCAGATTTATTATCTTACATAAAAGTGGTCTGATTGCCCTATAGAAACATAGATAGGCTATAACTTGCTTCTGGTTAGAGAATCTTGGTCCTGATTTTATTCTCCTTAAGTTATTATGGCATTAGCTTTCATATTGAAACAGTTGGGACTTTCTAAGCTATTCAGATAATTAATAAGCTGTAGCTTTTCACAGGCTTGTACCTCAGTAGCAAAAGTGTATTCCCAAGCGTAATTACTCAAGCCTAAAACTGAGTTTATTGCTAAATATTTTGTTATTTCTTTTTTTCCAAAGGCTTTTTAAAATTCTGTTTATGTGTTAACTCATATTTATTGATTTTCATAAGTTCAAATATCCTTGTGTCTCTGTGATGAAACCTATTTGATTGTGGTGAATTATTATTATTATTGTTATTTATTGATGTGCTGTTAGATTCTGTTTGCTAGTATTTTGTTGAGAATTTTTGCATCTATGCTCATGAGAAATTTTGTCTGTAGTTTTCTTTTTTGTTTTGTCTTTTTCTGGCTTTGGTATTAGGTTGATACTGGATTTATAGAATAGGGAGTATTCTATTAGCATTTTTTTTCATGAATCTGGAAGCTTTAGTGTCTGGTGTTTAGGATTGTCATATCTTCTTATTGTATTTAATTTCTTTTTTAGTGCTGTTTTTGTCACTACTGAGAAGCAGGCTTCACTTATTAACATATGTTCTTTTCAGCATAGTGACCGGTGTCCATTGCAGCACTACTAACAATAGCAAAGTATGGAATCAGACTAAGTGCCGCTCAATGGATGAATGAGTGAAGAAATGTGATGTACGTCCACCACAGAATGGGTGGAAATAGAGATCCTCATGCTAAGAGAGATAATCCAGGCACAGAAAGACAAGTATCACATGTTGTCACTCATATTTAGGAGCTGGAAAAGTTGATCTCGTCAAGTGGAGAGTGGAATGATAGATATTACCTACAGTGGTTCTCAACCTTCGAATTCCATGGCCCTTTAATATAGTTGAGAGCCACTGTGGGGCTGGGCAGGGTCAGGGATAAAGAGATGTGGGTCAACTGGCACAAATAGATGGTTAGATGAAGGGTAGTAGTTCTACTGTTGAACAGCAGAGCAGAGTGACTGCTGTTCATAGCAACGTGTTGTGTATTTCAAAGTGGTTGGAAGAAAGGCTTTAAATTGCTCTCAACACTCAGAAATGATGAGTACTCTGAGTGCTGGACACCTCAAGCACATGGACTCCCCTTTCATGGGACAAATCTTACCTAAATGCATTCGAATTCCAATTTCAAAATGATTAACTTCAAAATTAAAGTTGACTTAAGGAGAAATTTAAATCAGATTAAATGGCATTCTGGGTGCTGTGCTATTCCACTAGTCAAGTGAAAATATTTAAATTGAAGTCGAATAAAACTAAAAGTTCAATTTTCCAGTTTGCTTGCACTAGACACATTTTAAGGGTTTACGACCACATGTGGCTATGGCTGCCCCCAACCAGTGCAAACGAGATTTCTCTGCCACTGTGGAAAGCCCCGTTGAGTAGCACTACTTGAGTGGAGATCTGGGAATGGTAAACTGGAACTCCAACGGATTCCTGTCTCTACTGCGTGCATGTGAAGCGCCTGTAACAAATGGACTCGAAGTGTTTACCTATGTTCAACTGACAAAGCAGTTCTGCCAGCTTCGTAGTCTTAAAATTCTATTTGAGTTTACATTAAGGAATATTTTATGTTCCTAAAATGACTTTCATTCTGAGAAAAAGTTAAGGTATATTGGTACTGGGAAACTTGCTTTCTGGGATAAATGAGATTTCAATATTTCTTTTTTTTTTTTTAAACAAGTGAACAGTTTATTAAGAATTAAACAAAGGTATGATGTGATACAGTACAAGCAAGACACTCAAGATAGGTATAATAGTACTACTCACACAAAAACTTGAATTTCACCTCAAAAAAAAATCCCAAGACAAAAGAGAA